>JBBPRS010000165.1:0-47389 GCA_038093155.1 Boletus huronensis | reverse complement strand
TCAAATCCGATTCTCGTCAGTTTGCCTGGGGCGTTGGAAAAAAAAAAAGGGGGGGGGATTCATGTCCTCACCCATTCTGGTGGCTTCCAGGATGGCCCTGTACCCGATCTCCGTCTCTTCGTTGAAAAGGAGCAACACCACAGCCTGGTACAGACTGACAGTCAAGTCCTTCTTCCCAGCGGTAAACCTCGCTCTGATCGTTGCCGTACCGAGGGAGTGGTCCCACTCGAGTTTGTGACCCTGATGCTTCGCTTTGTAGAAAGTAGTATAAGACAGCAGATCAGATTGCATCTAACGAAAAAAAAAGGTAATTCGTTGGGAGCGCAAAAAGAAGACGATGGGGGCAACAAAGCATACAGATACATGCAGATCGACGTCTATCTTCCGCGCCGCGAAGGGCCATACGCTCCGTTGGAGAACCATCACAGAAAGCTTCTGAGCGCTGCTCGTTTCTGGAATTCGGTTGTGGAATTCCTTCAATATTTCCCGAGAGAGAGCTAGATCGTTAAACATATGTTCTCCCTGCCCGAATTCGGGATCGTATCCTGGAAAAAGGTCATCAATCACCGCAGCTCAGACACAAAAGAGAAGACGAAGAAGTCACTCACTCTCCTTCAATGTTCTTAGCACTCCCTTCTCAAAGTCGTCAGACGCACTCTTTTCGAGCAACAACCTCTTTCCCAGAGCCCTCGTATAGAAGGTCCTGAACACGTCTTTATCATCGGTGAATCTGTATAGCGCCAGCACCTTCCCTAGCAAAGACTCCCATTCCGCGTCAGAGGTATTCCGTTGACCACGACGCATGAGTTTGTCGAGGTATCGGGCGATGAGTTCGGCAGGCTTGTTTCGGCGAGCTTTGAAACCAAAGGTAAAGGCATCGGTAAGCGCATACGAGAAGGAAGGGTTGGGCTCCAAAGAGGAGGAAACAAAGGAGGTTTGAAGTGCGTGGTCCGCGAAGGTCTTGAAAGTTAGGATGCGTTCAACCATGTCATCCTCGTGTTCCGTGTCTTTGACAATGTTCCCAACACTCGTCTAGACACCAGCCGAACATATCAGAATGCGCAAACGCGACGGATGAAAGTGAAGGTTCGCATTACCTGTATGTAGGATTTAAACTCTCTGCAAAGCATACTCAGGCTATCGAGAGCCTCGAACTCTGCATAAATCGAACGGAGTCGGTCCGTACCCTGTGCATGCATGAGCGGGCCAATGGCTGCCTCGCAAGTCAGATACCGACAACAACACAGCAAAAACACACGCACCTCCTTTGGCAAGCCAGTCCAACCTCGTCTCCAACAAACCCCTCCTGCAAGCCTGCACGATCTCCTTGACGGTCTGCCTAGCGTCATCACAAACCGCTTCGGTTCTTTCTCGTTCCTCGCTAGTGCGTTCTGTGACGTGAGCCAGAAACTGCTCTGCGCTGGGGTTGAGTTTCTCGATCATGCCACTTGCCTCGCCGGTGTAGAACGTTAGCGATTGTTCGAGAATGAAGCGCTCAAAGATGACAGCATACACGTCGTGGAGGAGAAGATGCGAGATGAGGTTCCGGATCATCTTACGGTCGGCGTGAGCAGATCTACAACGGGTGAGCGGGTGCGAGTAAAGACAGAGGATGGGGAGTCGACCTCTCAGTTCTCTCCTTATTCAACCACTCCCGGACGCTTTCACGAATGCAGTCAACCATCTGCGCGTCGTTTAGTATTCGCTGTTTGAAAGATGTAAAGGCGAGATCACTAGGATAGGGTATATCAGCCATTCCAGGAGGACGCAGAGGGGACCAAGCCACAAACCGGATATTCTGACGCTTTGTGTCCTTTGGGATAAACGCACGGTCGAGATAGGACAACAAAGACTGTAGGAGAGCCTGAAACAAGCAAGGATGGGTCCCAAAGTGCGTCCTAAACCGGCTGACGGAGACGTACCACCTTGCCCTCAAACCACTCGCAGACTTGAACGAATTGCCCCAGCCAATCCATGAGATTGACAGCATCCCTTGAAGCTTCGAGTTCACGGAGTAAACGAAGGTTGCAGTGATTGATCTCCATGACGAGCATCTCATAGAGCTTTTCTCCCTGTCCCGGGATGCGGACCTGTGAACAACAGGCGGTGTAGATGGACTCGAACGTCGCTGGCAACAACTCGGATTGTAAACCCCTGGTAAGCAGGAATCGCGTGCAGCATCTGAGAAGCGTGAAGTGGCTGGGAGGCACTTTGCTTGGGGCCTTTGCTGAACAGATGGATGAGCACCTCGAAGTACCATCCTCGACGGACTCACGCGTCAGGATCTGGACCTGTATTCTGACGGGTCCGTTCCTCTCTACGGCTTTGCCCTTGAGATCTCGCGACCTGTATGCAGAGCCAGAGTCAGAGTCGTGATCCAAGCGTGGGGTCTTGTGTGGGTGAGATCCCAACCGCTCATCATGATGACCAGCTGTGTGCTCGACGAAGCTCGAGCGATGGGCGGTGAAGCCCTGGGACGTCTTTGGAAGCGACAAAAGCTTGCTTAGTACGTCCGTCATCGTAGCGTACTATTGCCTTGGTGAGGATGTCAAAGATGATGTACCACTACATCGTGAGAGTCTTGTTCGAGATTAGATCCGATTCCCTACTACCGTTGGCGCCGAGGATACAACAGATGAAGCGATCAGCAAGGAGAAATTCCGATAAAACGCAAGTAAAGTGCAGTAAGGTTACAGTGGCCATATGTGGTTTAAATAACCGGACTGAAACAGACACGTGGAAGAGAAGAAGCCAAAACAATAGCGAGTGCGGTATAAAACCTGAAATTTACCAACTAACTTGCAAACCAATCCTCGTAGGTATGTTGATTGGAGCAGCTGGCGGGCATGCAACACGCCGTGGCGAATCTTTTCCACCGACGTTTCGAGTGAAAGTAGACCCCGAGAATAGGCATTAAGCGCGTCATAGGGTGAAAAAGTTCGAAAGAGGGGGGGAAGGGACCAACGTGGCTTCCTCTCGATATAAACCTAATGGAGACGAGGGGGCGTCACGCAATAGGTAAGCCCAACCGCTCATCAGAGCATGACCTCGCGGATCTGGATAAAAAGATCAGAACCACAGCATAAGCAATACAAGGAACGCAGGAAGCCAAGCCTTTGCGCGACAACGTCGGAGAATTCACTCACATTCTTGCTGACAATAGCACTGTTGAACCATTACCCGGCAGGGTCGAGCAATTTCCACAATTTGCAGGTGTGATTGGAATGACAGATGGGCAATAACGGCGGGAGCATTGTAGCAAGAACGAAATTCCCCAATTACGTGTTTGAGCGGAGTACCAAAGACATACGGCAACGGATGATCAGTATGAGGCGAACCGCACGATGAAAAGCGAGAAACAAGGAGAAGCACGAAATCGGGGGTATGGTTGTGTTTATTATCCATCGAGATCGAGCGAGGAACGGGAAGCAGACAAGTTTGTATACGAGGGCAAAGCGTGTTCGAGAGGAAGGTAATGCGGGTGACGTTTGAGAGTACAGTGGTGCAATGTGGAAGAAAAACAAAACACATTAGATCAGCGCCGCAACCTCAAGATTCGATCGGAGAACGATGCTATGAAACAAAGAATTGTTGGGGAAGAGATAAAAGGATGAGCGTACGGTTGGAAAGACCAAGGCTGGAAGATGGGATAAAGGAACATAGGGACTCACTCTGTCGAGCAAATCAGCGGGCTGATCTCGAGATGTTTTGGCAAAGTGTGCGTACCTTCAACAGCAGCCATTACCACCCTCAGCATCGCTGTATCCGTTGCCGTTGTTACACTTGCAAAGCGGCAACTCAGAACTAGCAAGCCAACACGCATTCTTACGCACTGTACGTAGATCTCCCGCTCTTTGGAGCGACCTGCCTTCTGCGCGAGTCGCGAGAAGCGTTTTCTAAAGTAATCACGACCGGCTTTTGCGTCGCCTGGTTCACCTTCATAGTCCTGAAACAACACGAGTCAACGCCACACGGGTCACAATATGAATATGTTTGAATCATACTGGAAAAAAGTTTTTAATATCCGAATGAGTAATCTTCTTTTGAAATAAATCTTCCTTGTTCAGGAATAAAATCTATCACCAACTCGTAAGAACGACCGTGATAGCATGTGTATAAAACACCTACTATAGATGTCTGCTTGAACCACTGGGAATGACATATCGAATCCCAAATGGTCATCGCGTCTTGCATTTGATTCTATGAGGGAAAGTGAGCATCGAAAGGGACCGGAAACAAATCGCCCACAGCATCCCGGTCCTCCACAAGACATTGGTCGTAGCCACTGAGGCTGACCAAGAATAGTATACTAGTCACATCTTGGAAACAATGTATCCACTTTCGCCGTTCGCTCTTCTGACCACCGACATCGACCATGAGCATCTCATGATCCTTGAGCTGAAACGTAGTTTCGGTGATACCGATTGTTCGAGCTCGACATTGAACGATGTCCTGTTCCGTTGGTTTGTAGGTCTCTGCAAAAAGACGGTCCAAGTCTGGGAAGAAGTAGGCCAGACTGTGGATGATGGTAAACACGCATGATACGATGCGATGCAAGTTCGGGGCTTACTTCTCTGGCAAAGCGGCTTCGTTCCCTCGCTCGTAGGTTCTCTGGATGGCCTTGTCATGCCAAAGGGTTTTGAGAGGTTCAAAATACATTCTTGGAAACGGCTGATAAGGCTGCGGATCGCGAGCATTCCTGATGATGTCGATGTATGGCAAGTTTTCCTCTGCGACTTCGAGACCCATGTCTTCCATAGCCTCCAATACATAAGCCATGCCAGTAGTCAAGTTGTTGAAAACGAGCTGTCGATAGTTCTCGACCTCTTCGGAGGAAAATGGGACTCGGTGGATGAGTCGCATTTGCTGCCAGGATGAAGGGATGAGATTGTGGGGACGGGTCGATAGGGGGAGACACACCTTGAGAACGGTCGACTTTCCTGAGTCGCCAGAGCCAAGGAGAAGAACCTGAGAAAAGGGTAAGAGGGGCGTTCAAGAAGGGCTGCAAGAGCATTCGAGCACAAACCTTGACCTGTGTGGCCAGCTTCGCCTTTGCCTGGGGGTGGCGATGAGGATGGAAAACAGGTGACCGGCGGGGACTGACCTCCTTCAACATCTTTTCGGCCTCCCGATGCTTGCGTACATCATCCTCAGACACGTCCGCGATGCCAGTCGAGGAAAAGCATATACCCATGATCAAGGGCAATTAGATAGCAAATTGAAAAGGAAGAGATCCAAGGCTGGAGCACTGGGCCCCGGGGGGAAAATGGGACAGGAGAAGAGAGAAGGAATAGGGTAGATGACACTGGAGAATAATTAGAGGGACGGGAAGAAGGCAGAAAATAGACAGGAACGAACGAAAGGGGTCGATACTCTACACTAGGCTTATACACAGAACAGGCCGAGGGTGAGATCGCAAGTGAGAGGGAGGTCGAGGAGACCGTCGCAAGTGGGGCCGAGCAAACAGCGGTCAACACCCCAACTGCGAACTGTGCTCAGTCGCGTTCAAGCACACCTCCCTGGCACTTGTCCGACGACCACCCACGGGCCTCAGGCGCGATGCTCTCGCTGAGAAAACTGCCTGTCAAAATCGGAGCTTCGTACCTAAATAGACTCGGCTGATGCGGAACGTGGGCCGCAAGGGAAAGTTGTGATTGGGACTCGGTCGCCAGCGATAACAAGACCAGGACGCGTCGTCTCTTTCGTCATTGAGAACACTCGAGGGACTTCCTTCCCTCGGATTGCACGCCAGTACGTGAAGATGACCAAAACCACCCAAGCACTCGCGGCGGTGTCCATCAGAATTCGGTTGTCAATGTCCAACGAACGTTCTCACCGTTCCTTGTCGAGCGGGCCCCGACGCTGCCAATTTATGCATATCTTGTTATCTACCAGACGTCCGGGTCTACATTATCCCAGTACTAATCAGTGTCTGTGAACCTTCTAGTCGCCATCAACGGATCATACTCGTTTCAGAAGAAAAAAAAATCAGCCCACCATCTCTGACCGTTTCTCAGCCTTCGGGCCCAGATCACCCAGACGTGCCATCAACACGGTCAACCTGGTTCTCACAAATCTCACATCTTACGACAGGCAGCGGGATACCCCGCCGGGACAGCTGCTGAGTTTCGTAAGGCTGGACGTCAACCGACCCACACACGATCGACTCCCCTCGCCGATTGCGATTGCGGTTGGGTGAGCATTTTGTCCGCACCTTCCTCATCGCATGGCATTCACAACACCTCCAGTGCCTCCGTCGAAAACGGACGGTGAGATCTCCGGTGTATCGATGAAATCTGCTCGAGTGCCCCCAGTCCATGCGGTTGAGGCGGACAGGGACCGGCGTGTATGCGGTAATCTGGCGAATATTTCTCTAGCATGGTCTCCGAATCACAAGGAGTTCGCGCATCGCAATATTCTCAGCTAAGAATATAAAGTGATGCCTGGAAAGATTTGATGCTGGCAGTCGATCTTCTCAAAGGTTGGCAGAGTGCCTGATTGACTGGCGACGGTGGAGCTGGGGCGTGTATGAAACCACACCTCTGTGCTCGCCTTCAGAGTCGTTGCGCCGTGTTAGCATGTCAGATCCTGACGGGTTCTCCGAGAAGTGAAGGATAGACATCAGGATCAGGGCTCATGGTTCGGGAGGTCGAGCACCTCTGTAGGAATAACATCCGATGGAAATCGGCCAGGGTGCTGATCTCACCTTTGTTGTGCTCGGCGTGAAGTGCTTTCGACGGACGCACAGAAGAGTCGACTTTCAAAGTTGGTTCGAAATAACCGACGCGACGCCGTGCAAGCAGTCACCGTCAATAGACTCGGGATCACGTCAGGCTCGCACCCATTCACTCTCGTTCCAGGCAGAAGAAAGAAACGTGAACAGCAGTATCATGATCGATCCATACAAGTCAACAAATCCGTCCTAATTTTTGCACAGCCACCATCCTGGGTGTACTCGACGATGGGCAAGCAGTCTCGCAAACGACAAAAGAAAGACAACATCCAGCCACTCGGCAGTCGCACGTTCGTCGATGATACAAACAAGGACGATGAGGAACGACGTCTGGAAAGCATGCTGTTCGGCGTTCCCTACGTGCCGTCCGAGAAAAGCAATAGCAAACGACGAGGCGACGACACTGGTGTCGTCGTCATTTCCGACGTCGAAGATGCTGCCGCAGGAGGAAATTTGAAGGAGTTGGAGAACATGCTTGATTCAGATGTATGTGGCCTCTTTTCGATGAACTCATTCATGTTTTTGCTCAAGACGTGCGTGGTCTCAAGCTGTTTTTCATTGATGATAATGCTGGATCTTCGTCGATCAAGGCACCCGCTTCAGATGAAGGGCCAAGTGCGTTTAGCGAGAATGACAGTGGTGCCGACTCCATGGTAGTGGAAGAAGAAGAAGAAGAAGTTCTTCGTGAACAGGACACACTGGATGATACTGCCACAACTGAGCACGGTCTGGAAACTTCTCTCGGAAATACCCTTGGACCAGAAACGCGCAAGGCACCTGCTTGGGTGGATCCAGACGATGCCAACATACATGTCTCCCTCATCTCACACACCCGCTTGCGGAAACTTCGTGATGCACCTGCCGAAGATACCATCGGCGGACGCGATTACGAACGCAGGCTGCGGAGGCAATACGAGCAAATCAACCCGACGCCAGAGTGGGCATCGAAAGCCCGCAGAAAATTGCATCCAAAGCGTCGGCGATCCACGTCCGGGTCAGAGCCAGAGCCAGAGGACGAGTTAGAGGATGCCATCCCAGATCTTCTCGCTTCAACGGGAGGAATATCAGGCGGGAAGAAACAAAGGGTGTTGACGCCAGGAATCATCTCCGTCGACCGTCTGCGCGACGCGAACCAGGCCGCACCCGCCGAAGGGGAAATTAAATCCCTCCAGTTCCATCCCTCCCCACAGGTCCCTGTCCTGCTCACCGCAAGCACAGATAGACGTCTACGCCTCTTTCACGTACGTCTCGTTCCTTTGTACCCCTCAACCTCCTTTTTTTTCACATTGCGTCCTCTCCACTAGGTCGATGGCTTGACCAACCCGCACGCACAAACGCTCCATATCCCTTCCCTCCCACTCACAAACGCCACATTCCACCCCAGCGGCTCCTCCATCCTGCTCACCGGTCCCCGCCCCTTTTACTACACCTACGACCTCCAATCTGGTACCTCCCATCGTTCACCCCGTGGTTTATGGGGAACCACATTCGGCGCCAACCAAGATGGGAGCATGGACACCTGCGCCTTCAGTCCCACCGGGGACGTCCTCGCCATCGCAGGCCGTCGTGGCCATATCCACCTCGTCGATTGGCGGTCCGGCGCAGCTCAGGTCGTCGCCGGACTCAAAGCCAACGCGGGGATCCGCTCTCTGTGGTGGTCCCGACAGGGAGAAGGCCCGAGCGAGCTGCTCAGCCTCACAGAGGACGCCCAGGTCTACGTCTGGGACGTCGGTCAGCGAAAGTGTGTCAAGCGGTGGCAGGACGAGGGTGGGTTTGGAAGCCGCATCATGGGAGGCGATCAGCGAGGCGGTTACCTCGCCATAGGGTAGGTTCCCATATTTCGTTTGTTTCAAGATGGTGAGAGTGACCGGACATTACCCTCTGCAGATCCAACACCGGTCTCGTCAACGTGTACAGCGCAGACAGCACCGTGTCGTCGGGAACTTGCAAGCCAAAACCGCTGAAAACGTTGGGTCATCTGACCACCAACATTTCGTGCTTGAGCTACAATCACGATTCGCAGTTGCTCGCCATGGCGAGCAACGTCAAAAAGGATCAAATGCGTATGGTATGTTGTTTTTATTTTTTATTTTTCCTCTTCCCCGGACGTCGGGCGCTCACGTTGGTAATGAATAGATCCACCTCCCGTCTCTCACCGCCTTTGGAAATTGGCCGACGACGAAGACCCCTCTGGGTCACGTCACCGCGATGGATTTTTCTACTGGGAGCGAATACCTCGTCATAGGGAACAATCGTGGACGCGTGTTGTTGTACCAACTCAGAGACTATGCGGGACAATAATGACACAAGGACTCCATTGCAGCATCACACATAAAAGAAAGAGTACAACTGATAAGAGCGACAGGCAGCGAGTGATACAGGACACGAGAGGTCGTCAAGCGGGAGACCGAGTGCATCGGCGGGCGTAGCGCGTCAGTAAATCGGTATAAGCTTTCGATATCTGAGGATTCAACCGAGGTGGCGCTGCGTTGTGAGTCGTGCTTCGTCGTCGTCGTCGGACGTACCTTTTCCGCCCGTACCCTGCCGTCTGGAACAAATCGACAAAGGATGGTAGCGCACTCGAACCATCGTTTCGCTTCGTCCGCCAAGGAAGCGCTACAACGAACCTTTTGCTCCATATCAGCCGAACCTGAAACGAGATGCATCACAAACTGCAAACATTCCACGCCCGTGTTGTAGGCTGTGCTGAGGAGCCAAAGACGTTCGTCGACCGGGTAGAGCTGTTTCGCAGACGGCGGCGATATGCCATCAGTACAACTACGCTCCCTATCGGTATGAGACACTGACGGGGTTCCCGTTTTCCACAAGGTTCCCGTGCTCTTCCAATACAGCACTAGCCTGTTCCATGTACTGAATCGCCTTTGATCGGTCAGCCACAGTGCCTTGCGACAGCAGAATGGTGCATATTGATCGGAGCCACCGTGAAAACTTTTCCAGGGATAAGTGGCTATTCGTCAGGCACGCATTGAGCATGCCCTGAGAAAAGAATGAGCTTTCACGGATCGTGAGAGCAAGTACGATACAATACCTCAAGGGCTTCGTATAACACTACAGGGGGGATGAACTGTTAGCACGTATGAGAAAATTCGGGATCAGTGAACCGTCCGTGCCGTTGACTGGACAGGTCTTGTTCTCCCACTGTCGATGGAGAATCAATTTACAGCAAAGCCAGCTGATGCGGCCAGAGGGAACTGACCAAGATATCGCAGAAGGCTTCGAACGTGATGAGAGTTTGGCCGTCCGTGCGTGTCGCCTCCTGTACTTGAGAGTAAGACTCCACTCCGATCTCTGCGGCTACATGACCAACTTTGATCGTAGCCAAAACATACGTCCAATCTTCAAGTCGCGAAGCTGCCTCGACCGCGAAAACACGCAAGACATGCAAAAAGGAGTGAATTTGTGGCCGACTATCGGCAGGTACTTTTGGAAGCACATCAGAGACCCTGCCCCTGCAGCACTTGATCTCCGTCAAGAGCGTTTCCGCGGATTTGTCCTACCGAACGGTCAACCCACGAGAAGACATCATCGAAAAACTTACGGTCGGAACATTGTCCTGTGACATACGCTCACGTGCCAGAATCGCTTGTGTCCGATGAGCGAAAACCAATAAAACCAAAAGGGGGTACTATACCACGGCCCGAGGTCGCAGCAAAGGACGCGTTCGCTATATATACGTAGACAGTGGGTTCCACCTCCAAGAGCGTCCTGGTGATATACAGTTCAAGAAGCTGTTTACGATTAGCAAGGATATATAGACGATCACCCATGGAGAATACCAACCTCCCTTGCAGCATCGAATGCTTCGGATACTTGTTCCCCTTGGTTATCCCAATTGGAGCACCCTTCGATGGCACAATTGTATGCCGTACGCCAAAGCCAGGAGATGTCCCGAACCACCATCGTCGTATTTTCGTCAGTCACAGACTCCGCAAGTGACTTGGCTAAAGTGACATGTTATGGTAAGGAGGGTTGTGCAGCACGCCCACGAACCATGTTTGAAGTAATCGAGCAAGGTTCTCACAAGGGAACGTCTAGCACGATGAACGCCAAAGATAACAAGAAAAGCCTGACAACATACACGTTTGCGCCAGGCTCTCCGAGGAGTTTGAGGGTTAGCCTGATAATGCACCTGATCAATGTCATGGACTCCGTCACGGTATCCACGTTCTCGCGGAAATTTAGCGTGTCCAGCAGATGTATAAGCACAGATAGGAGCAGGCCTTTCATGTCGGAATCGTGTGAAAGTCTACAGGCCAGAAGGAGCATTCGACGATCAAAATCGGGGGCCACGACCATTTCATTGACAGCTCTGGTCGCTGATCATCGGTATTTGTGAGCCACAGCAGGCAACGAGGATAAAAGCCACAAGTCACCGTCATCTTCAAGACCTGAACAGTCTGTCAACAAGCATCTCGCCACTCTAACCGGCATGCCGCGCACGTACCTTGACGAACCGCAATTAAAAACGCCACATACCGGGTAGTCGCGCCATTTTGGGGACAACGCCCGATCGTGGCCGTTGCTCGCGCATACTCCTTTTGTTGAAGTTGACACACCGCAGCTTTCCGAAAGCATTTTGACAGAGAGGAAGCGCCCAAGCTAGAAAAGATGGTGTGAGTGCCACACATGTACCAATCAGCCGCTTCTGCCCAGCGTGAGGCTTGGTAATGACGGTCGCCGTATTGCCATATCAACTAAAAAGAAAACCTTACAAAACTACGGCATGGCGAGCGGACGTTGGGACCTACGGTGAGACACGCGCTCGCGCCAGGCTTAGAGAGCTCAATATCAGATGCACAAACTTCTAAAGTAGAAAACGGGGCCGGATCTCTGGTCACTAAATCTGTTCGCTCTTGATATTATCGGGGAAAGATAATTGCCTTGGAACGAATCTTCTAGATCTTTCATCGCTTTGGCTTGATCATCGCTTTTTGAACAATGAAATAACAGGAAAACGAGAAGCTTCTCGATGGAAGGGATACTTGCAGAGCAGGTGATCGCTTTGCATAGGCAAGTCCTCGTTGCGGTAGTCACTAGATTGCTGTGGGATAAGATGTGGACTGATAAGTCAAATGGGGCAGCCAGACTATGACTCATACTGATGGTGAGATAGGGTTCGTAGTTCTTGGAGCATGCTTTTAGAACAAATGTCAGCAAACGAGACAAAACACATGTTCGGACTGACTCAGTAAGGTCTCTCTCAGAAAAGGTCATGTTGTCAATTATTGACTCTAGCGCTATAATGCACGTAATTAATTTGTGATACCCATCAGCTAAAGAGGGCCGCATATAATACGGAAGATTGGCTCACTGCGAAGAACCGTGGTATCCCCAGCTTTTCGCCGCTTCACCACAGCCAACTTCATCCAGCGGAGTTGTTGTTGCTCGGAGCTTGTCTAAGGATAGCGTGTGAAAATCACGGATGGGGTGCTGAGGGAAATTGGTCCCTTACGGGTTCTACGGAAGTGTCCATGGTCGCAATTACTTCATCGAGGGCAGCCTCCGCCCGTACCAGATTCTCCGGGTCTTGTGATGACGCCAGGAAGTATCCGCGAGCTAAAGGGATGTCGGTAGGTAATAGGTTTTGTAGGGTTCCACATTCAGTCATACCCAAGCTCCTGAGAACGGATTGCTGGGCAAATATGCTTCAGTAACGTACGATCTTTAATCGATGCGTATCGGGAGACGGACCTTGAGCTCCAATAATTCGGGCGTGGCCGTGCACTCCAACGGTTCAATCACTTGGAACGCCTTTTTCAACCATCGCAGAGCATCGTGTGCTTGACTCCCATTCGAAAGTGGGTTCCCGCGCTGCGCACAGGCGCGTAATATCGATTTACCGATATCAAGCAGCTTGGCCACCAGAACTTCTCGCTAGGACCGATGGTGGCATGTGAGCCACGCTAGAGAAAATATCGTACACTTACGTCACGGATAGAAAGCAACGCCAATTGTCTATCATTTTCTGTGCGCAAAAGGATAAGCCCAGCCGCTTTACGAATTTGATCATACTAGGGATTCGAACCAGTAATCTTGTCAGCCATAAACGTCGCAAGTCCTTCATTCTTTTCCCTCCAGGCCTGTGTGCATGTCAAACCAAAATTACTATATATATCAGTGCTGCCACACCCAAGGAGACCGACAGCCTCACAGCTTCCATTCTGCTAGAGAAATAGACAATAGTAACGCGTGCCCTGGCGTGCAAATGTTGGCCGTCCGGATCGTCGATGTTTCTCAGCGTTTCTTCGTACTAGGCGAACTGTTAAGAGCCGACGAGAACGCGCGGAGGATAAATAATAACCTTTGCTGCGCATGCTAGAACGCAGGCAGCAGATTCGTCATTTCCGACCTCTAACGTCCGCGGTGCAGAAGGTCATCGACTGCCGTAGCGTCTTACTGTGACGTACCTGACAGCGTTATCCCTGTCTTGCAAGCTATCTGGAGCATATGCAACAATGCTGTGATTGGGGGGGTGGAGAGTGGCACAAATTTTACGAACGTAGGAACGAACCTTCGATGGTGGGTTTCGCTTCCAGACCAGCCTCCATCAAACGGAAACCCGCAAGGCGCACTGATGGCAGGGTCAGACAGCACACCGTCTTTGACAAATCCGAATTTCCCTACGCGCTACAACGATAGGACGACAGTTACCATCGGAACCTTGACGGAACAAGCCGGAGGCATTCCAGAGGTTTACACCTTTGACAAATTGAGAACAATGTTGCCCACGAGAGGCAGCGACGTAACCACCGGTACAGACCTTCCTGATCGAGCGCATCCGCAAGATGGCTTTTTTTGCTCGACTTGAGCCGCTGGTCAGAAAAAGACTGGGCTAGTGACGTGATAAGATGGAGATCCTTGACCACATGTGCATCATCGTCGGACTGGATATCGTTGAGCTTGGGTTTGATCTTGATCAACAATTCTAGGGCGGGTGCCGCCAAATTTTTTTGAAATGTGTGCGAGGAACGGGTCTGATAAGGAAGAACTTGCCTTGAATCTGGTCGTATACAGTTTGCAAATTAGGGCCGTGTCGTGGCTTTGTGCCCAGAGACATGTTGATTCCTTACGGGAGTACCGAATCGGCGGAGGCCAACATGCGAGAGTGCGTGTGGTCGGGGTGAACCTAACTTAGCCGTCGCGCGGACTCGGACCAATAGATAAATAAATAATAAGCTGCTCCATTGTACCCCTACTTCCACCTCGTCAACCCGAAGAAGAGACGGAATGTCGGAATGGGAATGGCAAGAGTCTTTCACAAGAGCAGGAGATCTCCGTAAACTCGCTATCAGGGTCAGCGTCCATCAGACACGCAGTTCGCTCCTTACGATTTCCCGCTCACGGACGCTCTCCACAGGAAGCTCGCAAGGATGGCATATTTGCTGGACTAACATCGGGCTTGACAGGAGGTAAAACTATTCATTTCTGACCCACGTGTGTCGGTCGCTAAACTCCCCTGCCTCACGCCCACCAGCACTAGTGGGCTCGAGGTTCATGGGTTTCAACAGAAATAAAACGATCTTCTGTGGTGTTCGTGAGTAGTGGCTATTCAGATCGCATCCATCCTTGTGTTGTGAAACCGTGCCCATACTCCAGTTACGGGACTACTGTCCGGATATTTCTTCATGCAGGCGTTTGAGGCATCCAACATCTCCCGAATAGATTCCACTGCCCACTGGGTGGGAAACGATGATCAACTGGGATGATCGGAGGTCGGGTACGCGAGTTCCACACTCTGCAAGCACGTCAGTAGTTCCACCAGCTCGGTCAGCCACACACGGAGCTATGAGCTGCCGAAAGAGACCACGCCAAATATATGAAATAAGATGCTGTTACACTGTGCGTCAACCTCGCGTTCTAGATCGGTTGCGCGGCCTGTGATATAGGAAGCAACTTGGCGTGCTGTGGGGATGGCACGATAACGCCCCGCAGCAGCAAAGACTCCGAGTGCCCAACAATAACGGCGTCGTTTGATTGATGACGCTTCGTTGCGAGTCGAGTCCAAACGGGGTCTCGGCGACGTCGCGTGGTTCTTACAGTGAAGCAGGGCCTGAGGCTGCAACGTCGGACGCAAGCACATACCGCGGACGTAGCCCGATATCATAAGCGGGGGAACGCGATGTCAGTGTTTCGAAAGGGCATCATGGCGATAACCTTGAGCTCTGAGAGGACATATTGATCAGAACCAAAATTAGTCCCTTCTCTCGGTCACTCAAGAACCGTCAGCCAGGATCACAGGCCACCAAGGCAACTTTTGTACAGTAGTTAAGAAATAGCGTAATGTATCATCATCGGGATGAAATGCGTGTGAACGATGCAGCAGAATGGGTACAATGCAGGTGACTGAATCTATGCTAGGATGAATCGAATGCGCGTAACGGCCAATGCAGTGAAGGATTAGATAGGAAGTGGGCGTCGGAATGATAATGCAACAGTAATATTATGCATTAAAACGAAGATAGGATCGGAACTATCTGCCATAAGTCCAATTATAAGGATACACGGGTGATCCCCGTTGGCTGGAAGAGGTGTAAAAGTGCACACCCGGCGGACCGGCGTTAGCAAACGGGGCAGAGGGAACCACGTTTTCCCTCAAAGGCGGGAGCTGCAAGGAACTATCCGCAGGGGAGATGTAGGGGGCCACTTCAGGGAGCTTTCGTGACCAGATTGCATCGTTGATGTGCGGCAACGGTGCCTGTCGGACACTCAAGTAACTTTCATGTGGGCTCACAGAAGCTGACTGGATGTCGATGGGCATATACCTCGGAGGAGGTGGATACGATGTGGTCAAAGGAGGCTGGAAACGCCGCAGACGAGCCTTTCTCTTGACCCGTTCTTGTTCTGCTTCTGTATTGATAGACGACCCAGCCAAAGAATAATAGTAAAGATGCTGGAAAAACGAGGTGAGGATTTCGCACACGCAAATGGAAAGCAACGTACCTGTGGCATGTTCACGGGTCTGTCTACGCGATACGCAGCTACTAACGTCTGGGGTCTATTCTCATGCATGACAGGGAGTGGCTGAACGGACGAGGCAGTGCGGGCATTATGTGGAGATGAAGCCGAAAGTGACATCTTGGCAAAGGATTGCAGGGGTTCGAGAGGAGAGGTTGAACTGGGACCGGCCGAAAAGCCGTTTTCTGGAATGTGCAAGGTCATCCCAGTAGGGCGTTTCAAGGGCGGCAGCTCATTGAAAGATGTTGACGTTGGCGAAAACGCGTCTGCAGCTGAACGCTTCGAGCCGGAGTTGGGAGAAGGCGACGGTGGTAGATTGACACGCAGATGCGGCCGGGTCGTAACATTCGACGAGAAGTTTGGCTGGATGTATTGTAAAGGCGAAGTAGAGCGCGCTCGATACGTCGTTGAGTAATACCTCGACCTGGCGGTGGTGCGCATAGCAGGGGTAGAAGCAACTGGCTGTAGCCTGCGACCGTTGCGGTACCGTGTACGTGACCTCCGCCATTTCTGACTCTCGGACTCCTTGGCCAAAACGAGACCTTTGAGCAAATTGAGCCAAGACTCGTACTTTTTACCCGAGACGTAAAGGGAGAAGTCGACACCCATAAGGAACTCTCTTTCCATGTGGTTGATCTCGCCCAAGTCGATTCCCGAGACCTCGGACCAAGTCTTGTTTGTGTACGTGTTACTGAAATACTGTCAAGAAGCTGCCAAAAACCGAAAAAGAGACGGGACTTACTCGTCCAAAAACTTGTTTGCCATCATCAGGGCAGCCACTGCTATCCGGAACTCACTTCCAGGGAGACCGGCAGTAAAACGGTTGCGCTCCTTGAGATGCCAGATATACTGGAGCGAAAGGACGATGACGGACTGGCTGACTTGGGTCGTCTCGAGCAACTTTTGCATGAACTGCACAAATGTTGCGGAGGGATTGAATTGCAAGGGCGAAGAGGACGAAGGTGTGTCAGGGGAATAAGGGGGAGAGGGCATTTGTGACCGCAGGCGTGCGCTGGAAGGCACGGAGGAGGAAAACCACAAATAGCAGACCATCTCGCAGGTCTTTTCTGCCACGAAACTGGCGGGCCGCTTCAGGGAGATATCGAACCAGTCGATAAAATGGGACGCATCGCGTGGCGATATAGGGTCCTGTTGGAAGGGCTGCTCCAACAGGTCGTTGTCGAGCATGTCGGGAGAGGGCCGGAGGGTCGGGCGGGGGGCTGACCTGGACCAACTGGACGCGTCGCGGGACTGAGGTGGCGTGACTGGAGGGAGGAAGGTGAGCAGACGAGATCAGACGCGACGGGGAGAGCGGAGGTACCTGGATGCATGGTAGACAACTGACGGTCGAAGTGGGCTATCGGAGGCAAGGAGGTGACGCGGGCGTGCGGTTGCGGGAGGAGCCTCGGCAAGGCGGCGGACATGGGGGGCGTGGGGAGGGCGGAGTGTCTTGGCAGTCGGGAGGCGGCGGACCAGGGGGCAAAGAGCTCTGCGGGGAGGGAAGGGAGAGAGGTGCGGGATGGACAGACGAGGGACGGGGTGGGGGGGGTGTAGAGAGCCATGGTAGACCCAGGAGGGGACAATGGATGGACGATGCCATGATCATTTTATAAAAAAGGAGGTGTCTGAATGGATTTGAAGGAGGTGTAAAAATTGCGGACGTGGATGCATTCTCCGCTTAGAGACGCAAAAAAAAAAAATACTACAGGGGGGCCAGCAGCCGCGACGGTACGGTAAGGGCTGGTAGCAGTCGAATTGGAAGAATCGTGCAACAGCAGCGCCTCCGACCCCGCTTCGTACGCGCAACTGCTTGCGCACTTAGCAGATCTTTGACATTTTTTCGCAGATTGACTTGCCCGTCAGCATTTCGTTTGATTTTACCAAATCGTCCTACATATCCCCTCTTCAAATAATTCCCCCTCGGCACACTCGGCACAGGGGTCTTTCCAGGGATTCCCCATAGCCTTACCCTTATCCTCCTGCCTATCCTGGCCTTGCTAACCCACTCCCTCCACGTGACTACCACTTTTGGCCCGTCACCCCTAGCCGCTTCCGGCCCCACTGGCCTTTGACCGTCGTGGAAGGTGACGCTACCGCATGTCTTCCTTTGTAACGTTTGTCCTCCCCTGAATTCAGCATTCAATTTGCTCACCTTTGTGATTCCCTGCAATCTACAGACATTCCCGCTTCCGCCTTTATCTCTTTTATTTTTATTTTGAAAAAGTCATCACAAGTATTCCGCAGTGAGGTCAGCCAAGATGCTGCCTAAGCACCCGTTGGTTTCCTTTCGCAATCAGTTGCTATCTAACCTGTTGACAGAAACGGCGGCCGTCTCCATGAAATTTCATTCATGTACAATTGGCTGGCTCGGTGCTATTCCATGTCTCGAATAAATTTACTATTATTTATACTGCATGATGCCATGCCATTCAACTATTTTAGTACGAGCTCAAAAATGAATGGAGCGGAGTGACCAACGCGTGACGGGACGCGTTTTTGACGCGTCCAGAATCAGATCATTCACGCGAGGCTGATCACCCAACTGTACTACCGATACCGGTTCAACATCCTGCTCACGCCCACATGTCACGCTTCCCTATCCGCATCCATACCAAAGGGAGTCCATTGTCTCATGCGGTTCGCCCTCCGGCGACCCCGGTTTATTTGCAACACCCGAGCGCATGCCTTCCTGACCCCGCGCCCGCCCGCCCGCCCGCATGCCTTTATTTCCGCGCTCGGGCTGTGGCTCTTTCCTAGTACAACGCCAGGCTTGTCCTACCTCACACGTAAACTCCGATGTGGTGGCCCTCAACCCGCTCCGCTTCTACATATCAGATCAGCTTGTTTTAGGCGTCTTCGGTAGTAGTAGTTTAGGAGCTTTACTACTATAATATCACAGCGACGGCATTGTCCCTCGGCCTAACAGTGGCTGGAACCCCATTCTGTCAATGCAGGCTTGTTCAACTAATTCATTCTCGCGCTGATCTCCCATTCGCATGGCCCGCACGCCAGTCACGCCACACAGGAAACTGTCTCATAATGACACATCCGTGCTAAACTGCACTCGTCAGCATCTCATGAATTTCAGGCCCGGCTCGAGCGCATGATATTCCTATCAATCCCGTCCCAACGTTCAATTGCCCATCTCCTCAACGCCGCGTGAATTTCTCTGACAGTCGTTCAATCAGACCCATTCATAGGCACCTCTGTGAACCACCGAGTCGCCGTGTGTGGGGAGACATGACGTATTCCTCACAGATCGATCCCATCCCAAAACCTTGCCTTTTCAGATCCCCACGAGTGAAGAAGCTGATCCGTGAAGTACCTCAGCTTTCCAAAACGTGCCATACCACCTGACTTGTGAAGTTCCGGTCAGCCAAGGTTCAATGACTTGGCTTCAGGTTCGGACAATACCGCCCTGCGTTTCTCGCACGAATATTTGTTGGCACCCCAAGTGCCTGCATTAGCTTAACATCTTCCCGTAAGCAAATTGCTGTCGAATTCCCTCGCGGCTGTGAAATGTGACTGCAACCGTTGCCGCCGCATCATAATAGCGGCGATGATATGACTGGCAAGCACCCCAGGTCTCTGAGATTAAAATTTCTACTTCGAGACTTGCAAATCTAATTTGCCGACCTTTGTGCAATTGATCTTTCCATCAAAGATTCGACGCATGCTCACGATGGCGTGTGCCTTTTGACATCCCACCTAACCCCAGCCGCATCTTCAAGGTGTGCCACTCAGCGCGCAAAAATGGAAGCGAACACCGGATGTGTGTCACAGACGGTAATCAAGATCAAGTTCAGTAACACATCGCCGTTTTTGATTTTCGTGGGTTGTCAGCCTCTCCATACTCGTTTCACGTCTTGACCCTTTCTGTTAACCTACTTGCCGGATGATGATCACGTGGCGCTACGACATCCGACCCCACCTGAATGAGCCAATAATTCGCTGTCCCTCCCGAAAGTCAACCCAAGGTCCGGGTACTGACAAGCAGGGGAGCGCGGTGGGACGTGTACTCTATTGCCGACACCAAAATAAACAAGTAAAACGCGCGATAGCAAGTATAGTATGGGCCCGCAGCTGTATGGTCAACAGCATCGAACATCAAGGTCATTGAAACGGCCGCTGGGACTGGCCTCTCACGTCTGAAAGGCAGACTTACTTATCACATCGATAGGAAAAGACAGAAAAGGAAAGGCATAAGCTGCCTCATATAGCCACAAATTGCACGTATAAAAACTCTATAGATAACCAAGGGCGAACCCTTCATCAGGCTCACTTATAACGGCGACACCTCCATACGTGGAAGTTAACAATTACTCAGTGTGGCAATCTCATGACCGAATTGCTGGCAGAAACGGCGGTCCGGCCAAAAGTATTTGCCAGGGGTGGGTGGAACAGGTATTACTTACCCTGAGAAGTGAGCACGCCACCTTCTACTCGCAACCTTGATAGTCAAAGGAAAGCGCTGGCTATTCAGTCACATCAATGTGGCAGGTAGGTGCGGTGGCAACTCGCCGGTCACTGTATCCGCCATGAGATGCGTGTGCAAACACCCCCTTCTGGTTGAGGGCACAGGCAACGTCACCCATCCAAGCTATGTATACAGGAACGCTTCCATGGATCAAAGAGAGCAGTACATAGAAAAGACGGACGTTATACACGTTGAGTATTTTGATGGCAATATCTGATTGGGTCCGTCTGTGAATCGACCTGGCGAACTTGGCCGGATCCCTACCACTTGGGTGCGCCGAATCCCCATTTGTATAATCTCGTCATACGGTTTTTGATTGTTCGGAAGAATCCCGCTGTTTGTCGTGGTCACGGTGAAAAAATAGAAATTCGCCCGCACGAATCGCACTCGAGATTTGGAGGGCTCAGCGGCCATGTCTAGGGTTTCGCGTGGCTCTTCCGGATCAGAATATAGTTCGAGCATGCGAGTAGCTTGGCCTTCCACAAGTTGGTTTCATATGGGTGTCCGTGGGTCCTGTCAATCGCCAAGTCAACGGTCCGAAAGTATCGTAGGAGGTAATAGGCCAGCCTCTATTCAGGCTACCGCGGCGCCAGGCTGGAATTCCACGTCAAGTGTGCGTGCCGAAGAGGATAATTGTGTGGCGACCCGGGTGAACCGCAGACCCTTCCCAAGAATATCCAAGTCGCGACTTCCCCGGAAAACCCGTTCGAATTAGGTTCTTTCACGGCTCGTTGGAGAAAATGGGCAAAGTCGGTCGTGGATGCGGCACGGAAACGTACTAAGACTACTTGGCCGCAAATGAGGGTGGACACGAGTGGTATCAATACCACTCCACTCCTTACCTCGCACGCCAATCTAATTTTTGGATCCGTCCGTACCGCGCGGCGTGACGGGAGGCGAGCGAGCGATGCATGCAAACAAAACTTGATTGAACCTGCTCAAATGCACCACGACGCCTTTGCCCTGAAGCCCAGGACATCGTAATACAGCCTTGAGGCTCTGAGGCAGGTTACAGCACACACAGTTCCGACCACGTATGTGGCAAAGATGCGGTAATGATTTCCAGGCCAATAATCGGAGCCACTGTTTGATAGATATGTAGTCTGACAGATATAGGCGGCGCTGCAGCGCACATCAAACCAGAGATGCGAAGAGTGACCTTTACGGCTAGTACCAGAAGGAGCGAATGCGAACTTGCCAACATCGCATTTGATAAATCTCAATCGACGGATGTTTCATACATACGTATCATTCGTGTCCAATTATACTCCACTGTGGAAGCCCGTCGATGGCGGATGAGTGATGCCTCCGGGCAAGTGTGAAATCGAGGATTTGGTCTCCGCGGACGACTTGCAGGACTGGACTGCGTGGGTTTGGGGCTGTTTTAGGCTACTCCCAATGGGGACCGTGAAAATCACAGTTTCTTAGAAACACCCCTTGTTGCTGGGTGAATAGGTGGCACCACCACACGCCTTGGGATACTTGCTGCCGCAACCACAGATTCGGATCCAGGACGGTTAGATTATTCAAGGCCGTCGCGTAGACAAAGAGGAGAAAGCGAGACATAGTACTGTTCGGAATCGAGGTGTTAAGTGGAGATTGGGGTAGGACTTACGACCGGTAGATGAGCGCGAGAATAGGGACAGCGCATGGACTTGTCCAGTGAAAGAATTATTCGCACCGTCCCGGAATGCTTACCGTATTATACATGTGGGGAAAAGGGACGGACGGGTGTAGATGCGCAGGCGAGGCACGCTCAAGCGCCGTTAAAATGGGGTGATGATGGTGGCGATTCAAGAACCATCGAGAACCACACTGTCTCAAACCAGGGACCGATGGCGAACGGAGGGGTCTGTGAAACTCGTTCCGACAAACGGAGGACGGAGACCAACGTGCGTGTCCGTGGCGTGGGAGCAGTGGCAGACCAGGGCAACGCAGCGTCCGCCAGCTCAACCAGTCTCACACTTGGGCAAGTGCCCCGCATCACCAACAACGGCGACTCAGGTCTCCATCTTACCGTCAATTCATAATTTCTGGCTGACTTTCGTTCCATCTCGCTCGTTCTGTTTTCACCTTTGCACAACAACCACAAAATTCACAGCCCACGCTCACATCATTCAAAGCAACTTGCAATTTCGATATCGCGGTCACCCTCGACTTGTTCTGCTCATTTGAGCCATGGGAATTTCGTTTGGCTCCTTCGATGGTGTTTGTAGCACCGCTGCCCTCGTCATTTGCCCACTCCTCGGCACATCCGGTCAAGGCATAGAACCTACCTGCTACTCCCGCAACGTGCAGATCGGATCAACCTTGATTTTTCAGCCTTGTGAGTTCAGCGTGTTTCCCAACCCTTGCATCACCACCTGAAATTATTGCTGCTGCCAGCAACATGTTTTGTGCACATCGTGGCCATAATCATGACTGCAATCATGATCTACCACATTCGCTCCAAGTATACCGCAGTGGGTCGAAAGGAGATCGTCATGTTCTTTTGGATGTACATGCTCATAGAGCTTCTTGCGATGTTCCTTGACTCCGGCGTTATACCAACGGCGAACGCCAGCTATCCTGTAAGTCCAACACACCTCTATTTGAAGAGTTGGATTTAACCATTCCTGTCAGTGGTTTGCCGCAGTCTATACAGGGTTAGTCGCCGCTGCATATTGCTGTCTTCTGGTCAACGGGTTCGTCGGTTTTCAATTTGCGGAGGATGGCACTCCCGTCTCACTATGGGTAAGTCCTCACGAGAATGCGGTAATTTCGCTTCTGAGGCCCAGCCGCAGCTTCTCCGATTATCATGCCTTGCCGTCTTTGGTGTTTCATTTTTCGTCGCCATTGCCACGTTCAAATCGTTCGCCTCTTTCTCTCCAACGAAACCTACGGCCCTATTTGTGGTATACCTGATATGGCCCATCCTGTGTGTTGCAATCTACACACTATCTCAGCTCATTCTCGTCTTCCGGACCCTGGATGACCGATGGCCACTTGGTGACATTATCTTCGGCATCTCCTTCTACACCATTGCACAGGTCCTTCTCTTTGCTTTCAGCGCGACGATATGTAACGCTATCAAGCACTATCTCGATGGGTTATTCTTCTTCACGCTGTCTGTGCTTCTCAGCGTGATGATGGTTTACAAATATTGGGACAGTATTACTGTATGCCGATTTCGCCCACCATCGTCCGAGTCACGGGTACACTGACCAACTTTACCTATACAGCGCGAAGACCTCGAATTCTCCGTCGGATCCAAGGCTGCCGTTTGGGAAGTCAAAGATCCGCTTTTGACAGCTTCGGCCGGAGACTATGATGAGGACACGACAAGTAATTACCATGGTGGCAACACGGGGGCGAGCTTGGTTGGTGGGGTCAGTGGAAACCAGTATTATAGTGGAAAGGGCGGCTATCCACAAGGCGGCTACGGAGGACCACAAGGCGGTTATGGCCAGCAACCGGGATATGGTGCCGCGCCGCGAGGTTACCCACCCACCTCGGAGAGATATTGAGCACGAGGAGGGGGCAGAGTATGGACATCTTCCCGCTTGGTTTACGATGGTGGTCGGAGTGCAAGGACAGATCGCACTATTACGGTATTTCCATTTTACGGACGGACGTTGACCTGAGCTATTCCAGGTTACTTAGATTTTTACCAGCTAATGTGTACGTGTTCCATTCCCTACATACCATTACAATCAAAATGGCCTGCAGAACAGTCACCAGGTTGTGGTGGGTGGAATGCGGGCGAGGTAAATATTGACTCGTGTTGTACAGCTACACAAAAATATTTTCCTTCGTCTCAAGCCCCGAACAGTAGGTAGTAAGAATATTCGTCATTCGTGTTTTCGTTGCGACTCTGACCAGGCTTTGGAGTATTGTTCATTCAAGCATACGTTTGCGACAAGTGGCATGTCTTCAATCGGACCACACATTCCGGGGCATCTTCTCCCCACCGTATCTGCTACTACAGATAACGACGCTACAGAATCGGACGAGGACGACTATGCACCTGCGCTCCCTCCCGAACTCGCAGCTGCTCGTAAAGCTGTCGGAGCATCATCAGGGCCCATCCCAGGGCCTTCGACACGCCGTTCGCCATCCCCACCACCACCTCGAAGGGTGACCGGTCCCGCGTTCCCGACCGCTCGACCCAAACCTGATTTCGATTTCGATTCAGACTCAGACTCGGATGCGGCAGACGTCGGTCCACAACCGCTGCCGACAGACGTCCTCGCAACGACACGCGAAATATCTGGCGTAGAGGAGTTCTTGGAAAGAGAGGCGCGTCGACGGAAGAACGTCGAGGAGGCGAAACAACCCAAGAAACTCGTTCGGGAAGAATGGATGCTCGTCCCACCGAAAGCAGGGGATCTCCTCGGTTGTGCGTTCTCTTTCTTTTCTCCCTCTTTTTTTTTGGCTGGGTTTAAGTTTTCGTGTGTGAACACGATGCTGATGGCGAACGATGGATGCACATAGCGCTCGACCCGACGAAACTGAAGGCGCGGCAGTTTGGGCGTAGTGCGGCACCTGCAAGAGACTCGGACTCGTCCCTCTGGACAGAGACGCCCGCTGAACGGCAACAACGACTCGCCGACGAGGTTTCGGGTCGGAAACGGAGAGCAGTGAACGCGGAGCCGGTGGAAGTCGATGAGGATGCAAAGAAACGACGGCGAAGAGATGCGGCAACACGCAAGGGCGTTGACGAGCACACGGTGCGTTACCATCATCCATCTTCGTTTCATTTCTTGCTCCTTTTTCACTCATATCCTCCCATGCAAACAGCGCAAAGTGCGAGGACCTGCCCTGGTCGAAGTACACATGGAACGTGATGCTCAAAAGAAAAAGGACACGGATGAGCCTCCCCCCGCCATTTGGGATCATTCAAGGGACATGTCGCTTGGCGGACGTCTTATGGATGACAAACAACGGCAGAGGCTGTTGCACGATGCCAAGGGCCTTGGAGATCGCTTTGGGACAGGTAAAAGTGGGGGCTTTCTGTAACCAGAGAAATTGTCTCATTATTGTGATCTGTCGATTGTCACGGTGTGTCTCAGTGCCATCAGTCGCAGCCTGACCAATTCCTATTAGAATCGAGAGTGTAAATGCTGTGTGGAGTTGAGTTTGGGACGCTAGCCAATCTGCCAAATAAATAAAGAAAATGCCCTCTGCCACGCGACGGTGCAAATAGTACTATCGACAGGCTGCCGCCGGTGTGTCACTTGGTGCAATAAAAATCCGCAGAGATCGATATGGCGGAAGCATGCCGCAGCGCGCGCGAGTTTCACGTTCGAATCTGACCGAGATTCGGAAAAACCGACCCTAAATTTTTTCCTGTGTGTGTATCAGTGTCATCGCATCCGTCATCGATGTACCTCAAACGCGAGCTGGGGGTGTTGGTTGGGTTCATATCAGACTCATCAGACACGGTGACGGAACGCATGAGGCTGTAGCAGATCGAAACAAGGGTGCATTTTATGTAGGCAGTATACTGCGTGCTCTGACAAGTCAGTTGTCAAGGGAAGTCTTATATTTAACAACCAGACCCGATGACCGTAAGTACATTTTGATTCAGGTCAAACGTTTTACATGTTCCTGGTCCAGGAACTGGTCCAGGTCGGCCAAGTCGCAATAAAACTTGGAACTTTCAAGGAACGAAAAAAAGGCAAACTGTCAGGTCTGACAATACGAATGAAATGATCTTCGAAGCGCCGCGATCTTCGACTACTGCGGAGTATTATTATTACGATCACGTCGGCTGCAGTGTCGAAAATTTCCGCTGCTTACTGAGTGAATTTGGGATATTCCTCTTTTCCGACATTAGGAGCAGACAGGGGTAGCGTGTATTACACGGAACAAGAAAAAGACTCGGCGGGCATGCCAACCCCTAACTCACCTCCTGTCACTTCGGAGCGACCACAAGGAGAATGGCGATACGGTGCCAGTAAGCAGTAAGCAATGAACCTATACTCGGGGAGTGAGTCAAGGTCTTGAGTGCCACCCTCATCACCGTATCAGAGGTAGCAGGGACGGGAAAGAGATCGCGAACAAATCCTTCAGTATACTCACAAGGAAGGCAAGGCAGTGAAACCTCGAAGAAAGTCGGGTCCCCATCGGTCTCTGCCATAACGAGCACAATGTTGTAAAGTCAGAACATCAGTGTAACCACGGCCGCACTGCAAACACTCGTGCAGAGACCGTCCGTGATTGATTGCACTTGCATCAGTGTAATGTTTACGCCAACGAACTTGTGAAATATCGTAACAATGATAGTTGAATAAAGTAGTCGATGATTTCTTGTGCATTGAATATTGAAGCCCGCAAAAGATGATGACGGAACGGGATGACATACACCGTATCCTATAGCCTCGCACATAGAATGCCCGACGCACGCGTGATGGGAGCGTCGCCCGGTACAGGTCTCCCTGTGATGCGCACTAGATCAACCCCAGGATGGGCGCCTCGCGCGTCGACGCCAAATCCAGCCCTCAAGGCAACGGCTCTCGACTGCTCGAGAGTCTGTTCAGATGGATGTATACATCCGTTCCGAACCCGTCCATAGATATAAGGCGCAAATCGCCGCCAAAGTATCTCGCATACTACACATGCGCAGGAACAAGCGAAAATGTGAGCGATGGTAGGAATCCAAGGACGAAGAGGGAAGAGATGACAAACCAATCGAGAGAGCGGTAGACCGTACCCGAAACCTGCCATCGGCGCTTGGAAGTCGCTCGCGTGGAAGTCTTGGTCGATGCTCTGGCCCGCCATCGTCGTATACATATATGTCCAAATGAGTGGGATAGCACTTCTCGGAATGCCGCCCCCCTCGTCTGATATCTTGATCGTAATATCTTCACGCCCTTCGACTACGATGACTTTGATAGGAGGATATCCACTACCACCGCTCCTTCCGACGGGAGATTCCTTGGCAATATGATCCTCGTAGTCAGCGCCAAACCTCTCCACCACAGCTCTCAACGAATTCTTCAGTAACTCAAAAACAATATGCGAGAGATGTCCCGGGACGTATGGGAATGACAGATCAGCGGGACAGATGAGTTGAACAGGCGGTCCACGGAACATAGCATAGTGTTCTTCGCAGACGAATCGCGCGTTCTCGATGGCTTCCTGTAGGATATCGTGCACGTTCTGTTGAATTATGAGGGCGAGGGGAGACAGACGACAAGGTGAGACGAGAAACAGGAGATCGGGGAGAGTAAGAACGCACGGCTTGTGTACAGATAATGCCTACGTAATCCTTGTGTGGCTGTTGGGTATTCAATGCCACATCTTGATACAAATCAACGACATTCCCAAGACACGGTGGAAAGAGCCACTCACGTTGTCCAATCAAAAACCGTATTCCAATTCGCGACATATAGAACCTATCCAACCATGCCTGCACATCGCCTCCGCCGTGCCCATACGCAGACAGCCCTAGTCCCATACCAGGTTTAATTCCCTTTGCCTTCTGCCACTCCAAGACCCCCTGCGCGACAGTTGTGACCGTCGGGTCATGTCTGCGTTTGATAGCTTCTAGAATCTTGGTGAATCTGGCATTATGATCGTGGACCTCGGGTGGATAAACATGAGAAGGGGTTTGTGCATAGTAGCTGCAGGCGTGATGGATATGATGAACAAGGATGTCATGCACGAAGCATAGACCAACCTTCGCTCGACAGGAACACGCAGCTTCACGTTCCCATTTCGGAATCCACCTGCCCCATTGCCATGGCCGTCTCCGTATGGCCCCCCTGTCCTGCCCACGTAGACCTCCTCATCATACGCTGTACCACTCGCAGCCCCGTGCCCATCGAGGTAAGATGTGATGAGGGACGGGTTGGGAACGCTCTCAAGGAGGTGAATGTTCTTGTCTTCCTTGTCTGAACGGGAAAATAGTGATCGACGTGCAGCAAGAGACAGAGAGAGAGGTGGAAAATTGATCAATTCCTGCAAGGCGGGTCGCCTCTTTTAGTAACGAGCTCATCCATAAAATGATTAGATGAAGTCGGAGGATTTCGCATCTATTGCAGAATGTATGGGCGAGAGTGTGTTGACAACCCACCTCGAAACTCTGCGCATACCAGTTTTTTACTTTTCGTATGGACGACATCTCACTCAAGCTGTGCGGGAGTTCATCTAGCTCTTTGACACGATGAGCGAGACGGACAGGCAGTTCATCTAGACATATAAACGGTCACGTGACAATGTAAGTCGACCTGGAATGAACCTGAGAATCTGATTAAAGCTCACCGGCTAAGAATTGACTAGCCTTTAAAAGCGTGCCTTGACTGGGATGTTGTCCGAAGAGGACCATTTGTTGAAGGGAGACTGATACATATGATTGCGTCAGCGCGAACAATGGAAGCAGGAAGCAAGGCGGCCGTTGGCGCGTCCAGAAAATATGAAAGGAGTCTGTTCCAACACCTCGTGATTCGAGAGTTGTAGGCCTCGACAAACATTACCTCACTCGATGGCCCGAACTCTGCGAAATACAAGCAAAGGTCAAGCTGACCTTGAGGTCAGCTTGGGAGCCCAATGTACGAGGCGTCCTCTGTAGCATAGAAAGCAATCTACTCCCAACAGACAGCAAGAAGTGACAGAGTATATTGCAGACGAGGATGGCACAAAGAATGGAAAAGAAAACTGACCTCCTGTCTGAGGAAAGGATGCGAAATGATGTATTTTATCCCACAGTGCGGGAGAGATGCGAAATGCAGCACTCATGATGTCTAGGATAACCGAGTGCTGATGACTCGAAGTTGAGTGAGATGTGGGGGTGGGGTCTGATTATCGAAAGCTATAGGATTATAATGTTCCTGGTCAGCGTAACATGAGTCTGGGAATTGTCGAGAGTGTGCCAGTTGAAAGGAGAGAACGGACGATTTGAGACTATGTCATAAGACAAACCGGATCAACTCCATCCACTAATCACGTGCATCCCATCACATTCGGCAGATTCGTCATAAGTAAGGGGTGGATTACCTGTTCTGGAGATGACAAAGCGAGCGGAGTGTGAAGAAGCGTCACGTGTGTGACGGACTCTCAAAATTGGGCTCAGCTGGGTGGCGATGCATTTGATTCTACCGAAATTAGTCCTATCTGTGGCGAATCTGCCTCCTTTGATATTCCACCACCGTTGATGGCGGGCCCAACCATCTCTGGGTCAGCTCGTATAGCTTTACAGTCGCTCGACACGGACGAAATCGCATTCCTGCAAGACCTTCCAAAGGTTGAACTACACGCCCATCTTCACGGCTCCATCCCCCTCCACACTCTGCGCCGCCTCGCGGCCAACTTCACTCCCTCGCCAGACATCGAGGCCGGAGTTGCAGCCATCATCGCGCAACTTCAGTCCGGTTTCGTCCTCACTGAAATCTCCGATTTCTTTTCGCTTTTTCCTACCATCTACGCCCTCATCGCCACGCCCGCCGCACTGGCTGTAGCCACACGAGATGTCCTGGAAGCTTTCCTGATCGAACAACCCCCACCTTCCGGTTTCGCTTTCCAGCCTGCAGCAGAATGTAGTTATCTTGAACTCCGCTCAACTCCTCGAAAGACGTCCCATATGACCAGAGAGCAGTACCTTCTCACTGTACTCCACGAAATCCGCGCTTTTCCCGGTCGTGCGGCGTTGATAGTGTCTGTCGATCGTCGAATGTCTGGAGCGGAGACCGAGGAATGTGTTGATCTTGCCATCAAACTACATAAGCAGGGAGAGCCTATTGTCGGGCTTGATCTGTGCGGCAACCCTCTTGAGGGTAACGTGGATATATTCGAGAAGCACTTTGAACGCGCGCGAGAGGCCGGATTGGGTTTGACTGTCCATATTGCAGAGACGAAACCCACTGAACACTCCATCGAGTCGTTCGTCCTCCTCTCCTGGCATCCCGATAGATTAAGCCATGCGACGTTCCTGGAAGAACCACAGAGAGAAATATTCTTGGCCGATATACCACCGTCAAACATTGAAATGCCTCAGATACCTCCTCCAAACGGTCAAGTCCCTGATCCAATACCCCATCATCATAGAATTTTCTATGCGTTGTGGAGGAAGCACCTACTTCTGCTTTCCCGGAGGTACCAGGAAGCGGGCTACCACATCGATTCCCCAGACGACACCGAGGAACACGCGGCACGCGAGGTTGCCAAAGAGATACAGGCTATCAGGGAATTAGCCGGTGGGCAGTATAAACCATGCATCGAGCTATGCCTCAGTTCGAATTTGTTGTGAGTCGTGCCAGTCGCTTTTCTTAGAATACCAGAGCCGGAGTCTCGCTTTTCCAGGTGTAAAACCGTCACGCAATTAGAAGAACACCATATAAGACACTACCTCGTGAATAACCACCCAATCGTGATATGTGTATGCGCGTTGTCCTGTGATCTTTCGTCGAACCTAAACGACTTTCGCAGACAGACGACATGCTTCCCTTCAGGACAACTCTGCTTGGGGAGTATGCGCTTCTTCTGGCCAAGCCTCCGCATGGATTAGGTCTTAGCCGCAGCGATGTTCGGAAGATAGCAGCGATGGGCATGAATGCTCGTTTCATGAGGGGAAAACAGACATAGCCCATAGGTCATGTTGGTGAGCACCCTATGTTCTCGTTGTTTTGACGGACGGGGTAAGAATCTTGCTTGCTGGAAGTTGTACAAACGCGCGGGAAATACATTGTATAGGCAATTCCGTGTCACGAGTCCGTTGTCCACGATAGGTGTGACACATGCGTAAAGCACTTTTACTGCAAGATAACTAATCCGAGTCAACTTTACGAGGGAGTTGCTTGATTCCTGAAATAAAGAATACCACCTCAGATGCCACGTCCACCCGTAACTTCGAGGGTGTGGCCGCTCACATAGGATGCCAGTGGCGACGCAAGGCTGGAATCGCCCGAGTCAGCACCCCATCACGTTTAAACGCCTTCAATTCAGGACACTCACAAAAGCATCGCCGCGGCAGCTTCGTCCGCTGAAGCACCTCTGCGGAGTGGAATATCCACATATGCATTGACACTTTCTGCCGCACGTGCCTGTGTACCTGGAATACCGAGTGCGACTTTCTTTCCTTCAATCTCGATCGTTTCCCCGTCTTCTTTCGCTGCTGTCAACCTACGTTCGTTCAGCATACACTCTCGGCCATCGCGATCGGAGGGAAGGTACCTCGTGTGAACGAGGCCGTACGCGACAGTGTTGGCGCGGACCCCAAAAGGACCCCACTCTTTCGCGATCGTCTTGGTGAGTCCGACCACTGCAGACTTGGCGGCGGCATAATTCGCCTGGCCGACATTTCCATGGAGACCTGAGGTTGAGGAGACGTTGACGATAGAACGATTTGCTGGCGTTCCGCTCTGCCAAACCATGGGAAAATGTTGATCGAGTCACTCTATGATGCTTGGCAAGTTGCGGGAGACTACTGACCTTGACCCGGAAATATGGGGCGGCTGCTCTTACGAGGCGGAAGGGGGCACGCACGTGAATCTTCATGATCACGTCGTAAGCGTCGTCCGGCATGGTGTGAAGCATCTTGTCATACGTGAAACCAGCTAGAAGATCGTGAACTTGTCATGAGCACCCCCTCGGCCCATCCTACAAACACCTTGTCGTACCGTTGTTGACGATGTGATTAATTTGACCAAAAGCTCTGATGGAAAGGCGGACTATGAAATGCCCCCGCACGTATATGACGACGAGATACACTCACTTGACCGTAGCCTCCACGATCATCTGGGGGAAATCGTCTGCGCCGACGTCGCCCGCGACAACGATCGCTTCTCCGCCCCTTGCTTTGATCTCCTCCACGACTGCAGCGGCCTTGTTCACATCGATACTAGCGTTTTACGGGTCAACCATGAAACAGCCCATGCATTCCGACGCAGCCCTGGCTCACTCGCTGACGACGACTCTGGCACCCTCTTTGGCAAAGAGCAGCGCTGCACTCCTACCTATACCCTATTTTGGGCCGAAAAAAAACGTCGACGTTGGCTCACTGGACTCGACGGAACTTGTTTGAACTAAACACACCTGTCCGGCCCCTTGGAACACGAAAGTTGGTGTCTCAGAGTGTCGAACGGCTTCCCCGATTGGAAAGTGGAATTGAACGCACCTGTGATGATGGCGACTTCTCCAGCCAAAAGGCCACGGCCGTAAGCGTTGGTGATATGTCCTGAAACCTGTGCGAGACGACTGGCCATTGGGAGTGGTTTGGTTTTCACGGGTGAGTGTAGATGCCCTGAGAGGGTTATGTGTACTAGCTGTATGAATTTGTTGGTGGGAAAGTCATGTTGAAAAATCACTTGAAAGTCGCTCGAAATCAGCAGCTGCGAACTTGCAACTTCAATCGTTTCACTCGGATCGGGACACACTTCATACCCGACTGTCACTGTCCACAGGTCGTGGAATTACTCCCTTCGAGCGGCGATTGAGAGGAAGAAGGGACAGCGATGGGTTGTGATTCAGATCAAGTTGTGCTAAACAAGAGGAATATTCAAAACAGCCCGCTACCTGCACTATGATGCATAATCGAGATTAAATAACTTCAAAAGAATCGACGTATCCATGAAATTAAATAGCAACGAAGGTTACCCAATGACCACCTACAGCACGATGCTCACAGATCCTCGGCGTACTTCGCCATCACCGCTCTGAGATGTGCCTCGTCCGCAATTCGCGGGGTGAAGCATGCATCAAATGGTTTAGGATGTGCGATAACGCCGTCGACGAAGCCCTTGTCATCGATGGGCGACTTCGGATCTTGCGTAATGCGGAAGGACCACAGGAGAAGAGCCGCATTGATAAAGATGGATCGGTTGGCAATGTGTTGGCCGGGGCAAATTCTACCCAAGCATCCTCGTTAGCTTGCACAACGACAAATCAAGAACTGAAGTAGGCTCACCGTCGACCGAATCCGAAACTGGGGAACTTGAGATCATCGCGGACCTGTCCGTCGCTGTTCAACCACCTTTGTGGATCGAATTTGTCGGGGTTGGGGTATACCGCTGGATCACGAGAAATAGCCCTAATCAGCGTGATAAGCAATTTCATAGCGTTGCTTTCGAACGTGGCGCCCACCAATGGTTTCCAAAAACAATGGCGCCTTCAGGGATACAGAAGTCCTTCTACGAGGAATTAAGCACTCCTAGTTTGAAATCTACAGCTGCAAACTCACGTAGGGGATGTCCGTTAATGCACGATGAGAGAAGCCTGGAATCGCGTCAAAACCCGTGACGCTTAAGAGTTTAAGCAACGTACCCAAAGTTGTCACTGGTCTCCAGCGGAGACACTCGAGCATGAACGCCTGAATCTGAGGGAGAGCGTCGTAGTCATCGAAAGTAGGAGCTGAGCAAACCCAGTCAGCTCAGAGTCAACTCGGTACGTGGGAGATGTATACCCCTGTCACGTCCGATGATGTTGTCCAATTCATCCTGCACGATATCCTGAGCCTCAGGGTGACAAGCGGCAGCCATAACAAGGACCATTATCGCAACAGCAGTCTATTTCCCAAGGTGAGTTCAAACTTTCGACCCATCTCACATCACATACGGTGTCTGAACCAGCGCCAAAGAGGGAACCCGCAAGGTACGCCATTTCTTCGTATGAAAGTTTGTGCGTGTTTTGGTTCTGGAGGAGATATTTGGCAAAGGAAGGACCAGCTTCACCCGAGTCCTGAAAGGAGTGAATGAACTACAGATATGATTGCAATGAAGTGCTCATTACCAGCTCCCCGGCTACACGGTTCAATTGATCATGGAAGAGTTTCGATTCTTCCTGGCGCCAAGTCTCGAGGTAGCTTGCATAGAATGGAACATACTTCAAGATCGGATACCTCTCGACCAGCAGTGCACCAGGGCGCATAAGCATCTGGAAGCGCTTCAACATCTTATGGATCACGACGATCTCAGGAGCATTCGTTTCCGTAGGGGTAGATTTGCCATAGGTGACACGCAAAATGACGGAAGCAGCATATCGGTTGGCGTGCGCTTGGTGATGCTTGGGGTCATTGAGAATGTCGAGGATGACGCCCCTTGCTGCTTGCATCTGGATTGGTCCATATGATTCAGAAGCCTTCGCTTGGAGGTGGGTGTGCGCAGCTCTACATACAAGGTGTTCCGATCACGATTCAAGCCTGGGAAGCAGATGACGGGAATATGGATTCACCTACGAAGCCTTCGGAACTGCTCACCCGCAGGGGCAAGGATCATCCGTAGTCCACGTGACATGATTTCGCCCGCTGCAACGGCGCGAGGACGGTCCGCCAGCAGACCACCCTCCTTCTCCATGATGTCAACTGATTCCTATAGTTGTGTTTGCGTCGGAATCACTCGAGTTTTCGCAAGAACGTTCACTCTCACCTGGTGCCGCCCAATGATAATCATGATTTTGGGACCAACACGCAGCGAGATGACGGGTCCATATTGGTTGACCCATGCGGCAAACTGCTGCGATTGACTTTTACAATTGGCGTTAGCTGACTGGGAGCTACCAAGGCGACGTAGTTGCACATACTTTGCTCTGGGGAGAGCGTTTCCGAAAAGCCAGTGTCCGGGAGGACCAGGCGGTAGGGGAAGGCGCCGCTTCCCTCTCAAGCTTGCACGAACGGCGCTGCCGGCGAGAACTAGGGCAGCGAGGGCGGCAAGGGCCTTGACTTGAAAAGTCAGGTCGTTCATCAGTTGAAACATCCTACAGGGCGCGGATGAAGGGAAAGGAAGAAATCAGAAGCCATAAGCGCTCGTGTCAGCAAAGCTTAAATCATGGGCGGAAGAAATTGGGAGGACCAAAAAGAGTCTTGGCTATACCGGATGCTGACGATGCGAGGATTTGTTATCACCCGGTTGGAAGGGACGCGGACCAAAGCTGTAGCCCAAGATTGAGCGATAGATCATCGCCTGCACGGGCTAGAAGGGTCCAACATCCTCCGAGGGGCAGTGAAGCGCAACCACTGCATTCACTGCATTCGAGCGTAACGCGTCGTTAGAGGCGACAATGCGGCCTGTCATTACGTTTGCCAAGGATGGGGTAATCTTCTGGACCGCGCATGCAACTTGACCGTGCGGCGCTGGTCGGCAGCACGGTGGATCAAACAGCCCTCGATTCATGCACATCCGACCCACCTGGAGAGCCAATTTATAACTGGCTAATTAGTTGGAGGCCGCATCTATCAAATAGACTCTCACTCCACCTTCATTATCTATAGGCCAGGATGTTCAGAAACCGGTTGACACAGAATCGATGGTGGTCGGGCTCGAAATGTAAACTCATCGTTCATCCTGCAGGCAATGGATAACAGTTATACTGAGCGAATCGATTGCAACAATTCCGACTAACACGGGCCTGACTTCGGTTCCATCCTCCCTCCGGTGCCCGTAATCTCCACTCTTAAAGACCGTCGTTAATTAGGATATAAATCATCGTAGTCACAAGTTCCGGCTGTTGGTTCGACTTTAAAATTCCTCGAAGGGAGTGGCCGTTAAATTATGGCTCGTTCGTGAGAACATCAAGTGTCTCAGCTCGGATTTCTTTCTTGCCAGTCATCCTTTTCACCCAGATCTTTTCTTTTCTTTTCTCTCTCGCGAGCCCTCAACGCCGACCGTTTTCCCTTCTTTTCCCATTTCTCTTCTGTTCCTCAGCTCTCTTTTTCGCTGCTGTGCGATGCAACACAATTCGCCAGATTGTGTCTTGACACAGGTCAAGCAGTTCTTCAAGGTTGTTTCAGCTAAAATACGATCAAAATGGTGAGTAAAATATGTCGTATCATTTGCGGGCAATCACCACCGTACATATTGCCTGGAGCATCCGGATGTCAAGCTCGAAACATTCGTTGACGAGACTTCTCAGGCACTACTATCCTCCTGGCTTCCCAACGACACAATACCACCACTCTCCCGCGCACGACCTTCCTTACCTTCCCCCAGAAATTTGGTTGATGGTTCTCCGCGAAGCAACAACCATGTCTCCAGATCCCCTCGACATCTCTCTCGGACTCTCATTCCTGGAAACCCCTTGCGGCGTTGAAGACTATCACGTATCCATGCGCATAAAACTCGACTTGGCTTTGGTCAGCAAAGCATGGAACAGATACATTCAAGAGTATCTATACGAGTTCGTCTGGATAAGTAGAGCAAGTCAGGCCAAAGCGCTCGCTTGGACTTTACTCACCCAGTTCATCGACGGAAAACCATCAAGTGGCCAGTGGATTCGTCGACTACACATGGAGACACCCGCGTTGAAGCGCTGCGCAACCGATGACATCCGCACCATCCTCGATTATGCCCCACATCTAGTCATATTTTCCGATCATCATGCTGTGCGGTGCACGCGTTACCAGGAGTTCAATGATGTGCGATGTTCTCCAGAGCAGATGGTCTCCGCACTCGCCAGTCCCCACAGGAAGCTACGGAAGTTGTCCCTCACAAACTACAGCGACGATCCGTTTCCGTACCATATATCCCCGACCCTTAAACAAACGGCAGCGAATTTAGAGTATCTCGAGCTTTCCTCGTCAAGTATCCCTGCTGTTTCTGGACACAAACTCGCAAAGGCGCTCGTCGTTTCGTTCCCCGTTTTGCAGTCGCTCAAACTGACGCTGGACAACACAACTTTCGCAGTCATTGCGAGATGGAAAATGCCCAGTTTGCGCAACGTATCCGTCGTATCTTCTGATTTCGGTTATGCTGGTCAAGGCTTTGCCCTTTTCTTTGCTGCTCATGGGAAAAAAATCCACCAACTCGAGCTCGGCCACTCCTCTTCCCTTGTCGTTGAGCACCATCTAAGCCTCCACCCACTTCCTATTCAGCAAATCCCCCTTGCAGAATGGTGCCCGAACTTGAAAGAATTCATCTGCTCTGCTGATGCAGAGTGGAATTGGCGAAACCCTGACTGGATTGCACCACATGTCTTACTTTCTGCTCATCCTCATCTAGAATTCATCGGCATTCGCGATATCGACAAACGTCTCCTCGATGACGCCGCATCGTTTCCATCTGACATTGAAGATGATGCCCCATTCTTCCCACTCGTGGAACAAATTTCGTCTCTCCTGTTCAACGACGCGTTCCCTTCTTTGCGATACATTCGCGATCTTAGTCGCGCGTCACACTCGATGCGCGCTGGTCTTCGTCCGCAGATGAGGATTTTGAAATTCTGGTCGAAAATACTTACGCGGTGTGGAGAGCGACAGGTTTGGCTCGAAGACTTCCGTGGTGTTAACATCACTTCCCGAGATCTCAAGCGCGCGGGACTTGCGGAGATATGAAGCATCTCTGCTGTGGCCCGCTGGAATTGTCCTTCTGCCATCATCTCCATCCGTTTGAACCTGGTTTCAAGGACTCGTCTAAATCATTTATGCATACCACTTTCTATCAACTTTTCTACATCCCCAGTGTATATTGTCACTCTCATCCCACTGTAGCCATTCGCCATATGCATCTTTCATCCCCATTGTTCCATTTTTTTTGTTTATCATCGAACGTTATCATCTTCGACCAAACGAGTACTCAGTGACTCACTACCCATCCACGTTCCATCCCAACTTGGAGCTGTCCTCTCCCTTTTTACCCCGTTTTCCGGCTTCTTTCTCTGATATTCTCGATTGCTCACAGCAACTGCGGTTTTCATTTTGCTTTCGTGTGGTTGTCGACCTCGGAATTAATTTTTGATCATCCGCCTTCGATTTATTTCGTCCTCGTTGGTTTTTAGTTTCGAGGAGCATTATATCTCCATCGAGGTGGAGCTGGACGTTTCAATACTACCGGACGGGTTTAGCGTGTCGCTTTCCTCTGCAACTGTCGGTTTAAATTATTGATCTAGATGATGGCTCACTGCTACCACTGTGCACATCCGCTTCGACTGAGTATCATATCACACCAAATTGACTGCTGGGCCATCGAACTAGACGAGGTCTCCAGCGGAAGTCCGGGGGGGATTTCTAATTAGGATCTGACGCCATTTTGCGAAGGGGCTTGATAAGCAGTCGTTAATTAGCAACGTTTCATTCACGTTCACGGCGGGATACGACCCATGGTACGCTCTGCCAGAAGCCCTACATGGGCATTGCATGCTGACTACGGATCGACTAGGACGCAGACATCGAACACCTCGTCCTTTCGGGAAAGCTCTTTAGGACAGATGCAGACTCCTCGTCACCCGAACGCACCCCTTCGCCCTCTCTCTCATTCGAATCCACTGATCTTGGCGATGAAAAACGCGGACACAATGGTACAGATACCGATGCCATATACGAGTCGATAGGCATGGGTCCCGGCAGGACGGGTGTAAAAGGTGTCATCCGGGACCAGCACGAAGCGCAGACGATCCAGGCCGCAAAGAGAGAAAAGGAGATCGAGGCATTGAGGAAGCGCATGGAGCGTGGAAGTCTGGGCGGGAAGACGTTTTTAGAGGAGGAGCGAGAGAAGCGAACGCTGGAAGGTTGGGAGGAGGGCGATGTCGAGGACTATCTCACGCGGCGTATGCGGAGGGACGTCCTGGGACGTCCAAAGGAGGGTCCGTTTGGCCATTTGAGGGAGGTGGGCAGGGCGGGTTTCGTTGCTGCGGTCGAGCGTGAGGAGCGTGGGGTTTGGGTGGTCATTCATCTCTATGAATCGGTGAGGTGGTTTTTTCGTATGGGCTTCATGTTTGGAGGCTGATCTGGGTTTGTTGAAAGTCGTTGGACAGGTGCTATACGTTGGACGATACGCTGTCCAGACTTGCGCGCTTGTATCCTCAAACTAAATTTTTGAGGGCTCGCGCTGCTGCCCTCGGGTTCGCTTCGAAAGGCTCGTCGTCGAAACGGTATGCATCAAACATGCCGGGTAGATTCATCGATGACGAGGATCCCTACGACGACGGCGAGGAAGAAAAGGCACCATACTACGATGAAGAAGAGTATCAAGAGGAGGATGTGGACACAGATATGCTGCCCACACTGTTGGTGTACCGTGACGGCGAGCTCGTACACAACTGGGTGCGGGTCGACTGGGAGGCTGGAAGAGCTGGTGTCGAAGAACTACTTTCAAGGTAAATCGTATGACTTACATGTCGTGCGTCATGATCACAGTTCTTCAGGCGACACATCATCACTGAAGAGTCCACTTCTGGGAATGGCAATTGTGGGCTACCCTCGGACGAAGAAGACTTGGTCTGGAGCGACGAAGAGGCAACTTGGTAGCCATCGTTCTCTCAGCGGATCCGGATCGCATGGTACCATATTCACTCATCGTGGTCCGTTCGCTAGTTGCTGAAATTTCCCGGACGCTTGCTCGAATGTCGACGAGTCTTGGGTCGGTTTAGTTTAGTTTACGCGACATTAACCTGTACATTAATCCGTTCGTCCCCTCCGTGACCACGATCAATGTGTTAGTGGCGATGTCCGCGGTTATCAGATAAGTCGAAACGACGTGCGTCTTTGTCACCTTCTTCCGTCTTGGCAGATGCCAGCAGACTACAGACCCATCCCGACAGGTATAAATATTCCACGTCGTCGCGCCGACTATTCACTGACTCATGGCCCCCCAATACACAGAGGGGAGCTGTGACCGCTCACCCCGACGCCGTCATCCGACCGAGGACACGTTCGAGGACCAAGGCGCTTCTGTGACAGGTGAACAAGATGCCCATGCCGGCGTCAAGAGGGTTCAGGCCGCTCTGCGCATCTATGGCCGTTACTCTCGCTGGTGTCTCTTCATAGGGTACGCCACTTTCTCACCATCATGGAAACCCTTCTCCCTCTCTCTCATTAACACAGCTTTGCGCCTCCACGCTGTCTAGTCTCGCTCTTGCATCGTACATTTACTCTCTCGACGCGTCGACCACCTCTGCATACCTCACTTTTGCGACCTCTAGCTTCGGAGAGCATAGCCTCCTAAGTTCCATATCGGTTGCGCAGTCGCTAATTGGTGGGTTTCGTGCCGGATAACAGGCTCTCGTTGTTGACGCACGACGCCATGCGAGTATAGTGGCTGTAGGAAAGCCAGTCATAGCAAAGGTGGCCGATGTTTCTTCACGTGGCAGGGCATACGTCGGCGTCCGTGAGTACACGTTGCTAAAATTCCACTGTTTCTCCTAATCGCGTCACCTAGTATTCTTTTATGTTCTCGGTGGGTGATTTAGATCGCTATTTCTAATGGACAAAGACTGAGGTTCTGTGTAGGGTATACCGTGATTGCCTCGGCGCCGAGCGTAGGCACAATGGCGGGCGGTATCATTCTCTATGCAATGTACATTTGTATGCTTTCCATGATCCAAATATATGTTGCTGAGCTCTTTCTTTCACAGCGGTTATACGTACGTGATCGGTTTGCTTCTGTGGTTCGAAGACTAACCTGCATCGTCAGTGGGTTACAAATTCTTACTCAAATCATGATTGCCGACATAACGACGCTTAAATGGCGAGGGCTCGTAGTGTCTCTTGTTTCGGCTCCTTTTCTGGTCAATGCTTTCATTGGCTCTAATATTTCGACCGCCGTCATCGAACACCTAGGCTGGCGATGGGGTTGTAAGCACCTCCATTGACCACATTAATAGAGTATTCACTCTCGTTTCAGACGGCATGTTTGCTATATTGGTTCCCGTGTCGCTTTCCCCGCTCATCATCACCCTTTTGTGGGCCGAGCACAAGACGAAAAAACTTGGACTCATCGAAGACGATTCACAAGACGCAATGTATGGAGCAACTTCCTCTGATGACACTCTATTACGACGTTTACGGCGGACCGCTGCACAACTCGACCTTGTCGGTCTCCTACTTCTTGGTACAGCGATATCGTTGATCCTCCTCCCGCTCACCCTAAGTCAGAGTGTGAATGGCCAATGGAAAAATGGTAACTTTAGGCTTCTTGCTGTGGGTCACTGATCTTTAGACGTCCCAGTTTCAGTCATTTCGATGCTTACCATCGGGGTTGTGTTTCTTTTCGTATTCGCTTATTGGGATCTCCGTATTGCGACGCGGCCAGTCATCGCTCCGCGCTTTTTGAAGAACAGAAGTATGATATTTGCGGCGTTGATTGGTTTCTTTGATTTCGTAGGTCACTTCCGATGATCATACGTCGTCCCTCACGAGGCAATCCAGATGTCCTTTTATCTCACATTCACATATCTCTATTCTTTCGTCTTGGTCGTCAAAACATGGCGAGTGTTTCGCTTATCTTGGTTTCACTATGACTCAATCGAATCATAGGTCACTCATCAATGCCACATATTTCATGCAAACACAAACTATAGCTCTGACACTCTTTGGCATTCTGGCTGGCGTCAGCATGCACCTCATGCATCGGTTCAAAGTGTGTCAATTGCCTGTTGTTCCCCTGCACAGTGCTCACCTTATACACACCTCTAGTATGTCTTGGTGATTGGTCTCGTTGTACGCCTCGCGTCTGTTCACCCTAACACTTGTCCATCGCGTGATACTAATATCCATATACAGCGGCGTCGCAATGATGATTCATTCCCGAGGTGCCGACGGATCGGACGTCGAACTTGTGTTTACGCAAATCTTGCAAGGTTTTGGCGGCGGGCTTGCAGCGATCTCTTCCCAGGTAGGCGCTCAAGCCGCAGTGCCACACGCAGACGTAGCGATCGTCACCGCTCTCGTCTTACTTTTCACAGAAATCGGAGGTGCTGTGGGTAATGCATGCGGTAGGTGTCACCGTCTTCCAAAGGTTGTATCATTCAGCTTTTCGTGTATCTGATAAAAAAGCCCCGTTTTTGATAAAAAGCCGGTGCGATCTGGTCCAACACGATGCCTGGCAATCTGAAAAAGTACTTGCCGTGGTTGACGGACGCGCAACGCGCCGAGTTGTACGGCAGTATCACGTCCGTCACTGCTTCCCCGCGGGGTGATCCGGTGCGGGAGGGTGTCATTCAAGGTGGGTGCGATATTCTCTCTCTCTCTCTCTCTCTCCGAGTCGTGCTCGTCGAGGATTAGGTTGACGAGTTCCCTCTCCTAGCTTACGATGACACGATGAAGGTGATGATTATATGTGCGATCGGGTTGAGCGTCATACCTGTCTTCTGTGCGCTTGGCATGCCAGACTGGTACCTCGGAGATAAGCAGAACGCGGTCGATTCTACGGATCTGACCGGTCGGGCGTCAACAGGACCCGAGGAAGGCAACGGCGAAGACGAAGACGAAGACGAAGACGGTGGTGTCGTTGGCGGCGAATCGTGAACTCTGGGTTGTCGGTCGGACATTGGAGGTTTTCATACCCTCACCCCTGCAAAGTTATATATATATATATATAAAGTGCTCATTTATCTACATGGCGTTTCGGAATGCTGGGATCATACTCGGACGGTGTGCTTAGCTTTTTGGGTGGATATATTCGATAGACCGCCATTCACGCATCGTCGCGAGTTCCCCCCCTTTCATATATTAGGACGATTTCGTTGGCTGCCGCTGCCTTCGTAGGGAAAATATACCCACATAAGTCAGAAGACAACCTTTAGAGTCGTTCAACTCGACGTGAAAGCATTTCTCTCCCCCAAAACAATATCAGATTCTTGGAATGATTGTTCAACGAGACAGAAAAAAAAAATTAATAACTACTAGAGGAGTAAAGGAAGGAGAAAAAAAATACACACGATACACAAACAACAAAAAAAACGAAAATCACGACTCATCATTCCTCATCGCTCGGGTTCGTCAGATACTCCTCGTCATCGCTCAATACTTGCTTGCGTCCCGTACTCCGCGCCCTTCCCCGTTGTGGATGCTCGTCGTCGTCCATCGGCGTCAGCGCAGAGTCGTACGACCCAGATGTCGATGGCGCGGATTGGCTCGGGAGTGGTGGGGCACCTGGAAGATCAGTTCCGGCCGTGACTTTGGCAAGCGTGGCATCAAAGACTTTCTCCATCTCCTCGGCATCGATGTAGACCCAGGATCCTTCTTGGTTGTACGTCCGGGCATTGTCAAACATGAGTTTCCAGTCTTGTCTGTATTGTGTGATGCTCTTGTAATATCCACCAGTGACACGTTTGCGGATGGTAGAGAGGGCGATAGGTTGAGTGATGAGTTGGTAATAGTCAGGATAGTCCTGATAGAGTCGAGTGATTACCTCAGCCCATGTGTTAAGGAGAAGAACTACACATACCCTTCTATCCGGAAGCTCACGAAATAGTTCACATCGCTTCCGTCCATCTGTGTCCTCGCAGGCGAGAACTGCTTTGTGGACCTCATTGAAGGCTTTTTTCATCCTCTCTTTCATGGGGGGAGCAACGTCTTGCACCTTTGTCTTGCGCCGTTTCTTGTGACGAGAAATGTCAGTACCAACACACGGAAAAGAGTGCAAATAGCAACATACCGAGTCCCTATCTTCCTCGTCTTCTTCGTTGACCGAAGGTGTCACAGACATAGACTTCATCCCGCGTTTCCGCTTGCCAGCAGCAGCCGGGGGTTCGTAGTCGGCCATCTTTGCCTTGCCCTTCCTTGCTTTCCTGCCACGACCATCCGTCTCGCTAGCAGGCGTATTTCTGCCAGGTGTCTCTATCTCTTTCGACAGCTTGTTCATCGCCCGCCGCTCCTTCTTCCCTCTTGCCTTATCCGCCAACTCCTGCAGATCCTCACCGTCCTCGACAGCCATCGCCCATTGTTCATCACTCAAACCATCATTGTAATTCACCACATTCCTCCGCCGTTGACCCCGACCCTCCAAGACCTCATCCATCTCCTTGGCTTCAAAGGGTGCGTCGGTTTGATAACATTCGGGGAGTTCATCGAGTTGCATGAGTTGTGGGGGAGGCTTGCCGCGCTTCCCAGCAGCACGCCAGTTTTCGAGTGCTTCTCGTTCGCGAGCGAGATCCATCGCACGGAAAAAATCGGCTTCGTCGTCATTACGAGCAAGCATCTCATTTAACTCGTCGTCATTCATGTCACCCGCCTCTTCGTTTTCTTCCTCTTGGTCCGCCTCAAGGATGGATCGCTGACGAGGAAAAAGAAACCCAGCATATAAGGATGATGAAGTGGGAGTATCGGTAGGATGCTTACCAAGAACTCTTCCTGTTCTTCCACCGTCGACTTGTTATCGAAGCGACCAGCTTGGATGACTTTGTCGTCGATATCAAGCTTGTATCGCGCACGAGCGTACATTGCCTCTTCCACACTCTTTTCGGTGATGAAACGCAGGATGCGAACAGCCTTTGTCTGACCGATACGGTGGGCACGATCTTGAGCTTGCAAGTCGGCGTGGGGATTCCTACGATGGACGGTTCATTAGTCCACACCCTCAATCAACCACATTGCTGAGACTCACCAATCAGAGTCGAAACTAGAGCCCCAAGCAAAGTACAATGAGCACGGCACATTGCGAATACGAACAAGCTACCCACATGACGACTGTATCCGCAGTCTGCAAGTTCAATCCCAACCCACCAGCACGCGTTGACAAGATGAACACCTTGTACTCCGAGTTCTCTGCGTTGAACAATGCCACATGCCCGGCGCGCTCCTCTGTCTTCGTACCACCGTCGAGCCGAAGGTATTTCCAACCCATCATCTTGAGGAAGTCTTCCATAATGTCCATAACCTTGGTCATTTGGAAGAAGATAAGTACCTGTGGATTCGTACATTATCAGTGGATTCACTGGAACCAGGCAAGAGAAATTTTACTCTATGGCCCGTGGTAAAAAACTTGGGGAGGATGCGAGAGAGTAGTTCGAGTTTTCCAGAGGAACGAATAAGTTTGTCGTCGATGAGACCACTTGGGTTAACCTTGTCCTCGACGCTCTCGAACAAGAAGGGGTGCTGACAGATTTTGCGGAGTTGCATAAGCTCATTGCTCAACCCTTTGACACCTCCGGATTTCCTGTCATTGCCAGCGAGGTGAGCATGACAGCCTCGACCGAATACAAGACAAACGTAAATATGTACCCTTTCGAGTCCTTCCCAGAGGCGATCATCTTGTACTTCTTCATCTGCCTGTACAGCTGCGATTGCAAGGCGCTCATCCGTACTTTGATGACCTTTTCGACCTTGTCAGGCAGCTCGCTCTCGACATCCTTCTTCAATCTTCTCAAAAGGAACGGGCGAAGGACCTTATGCAGGCGACGAATAATCAGGAGTGCCTCTTCTTCGTTCAGCTCGATCTTGTCCCCAGTGCCAGAGTTGGCGAATGGTGTGTTGAACCATTCATCGAACGACTTGACTGAGTTGAAGATCTTCGGGAGAACGAAGTTGAGCAGGGACCACAGTTCAGGGAGGTTGTTTTGAAGAGGGGTACCGGTAAGAATGAGACGGAAACGGGAGTGATAGTATTGGGTGAGCGTCTGGACTAGTTTACTCTGCGTGTTCTTCATGCGGTGACCCTCGTCTGGGTGTAGTGTTAGCGATCACACCGCCCGACAATTACCAGGGTATACTGACCCACGATCATGTGAACCCATTTGATCTTGCAGAGGATCGGACGATCCTTGATGATATACTCATATGTCGTCAGCAGGACTTGGAATTGACCCATGCGCAACTCTGCTTGTAGATTTCGACGCTGCGTAGGGTTGCCTTTGTAGGAGATTGTTTTCACCGCCGGAGCCCACTTGGCGAATTCACCGGACCAGTTTGTCATGGTACTGAGCGGAACGATGACGAGGTAAGGCCCACGCTGCTTCTTTACCTCGATGAGGAACGCGACGAGGGAGATCGTCTGGATCGTCTTTCCGAGACCCTAAAATGGTAGGTGAGCACGCATATAGGTATCATATAAAGCAAAAGGCTCGCCATTTCGTCTGCCAGAATACCGTTGAGTTTGTTATTGTACAAGCTCACCATCCATTGCAACCCCTTGAGCTGGTAATCCTTGAGTGTACCACCAATAAGGAGGGAAGGTTGTTTGGTGATCCTCTCGGATATCCGGTGGGCGACGGCGTAGTAATCCACCTTGCCCCTGTCTTCCACGGGTTCTTCTTCCAGTACCTGCGCACCGAACGTAGCCTCGTTCGTCGGGCCATCTTCTGTTTCAAAGTCCACGACTCCGCCGTATTCATTCTGTTGTGCCATGACAGCCTGCGCAAGAGAATCGAGATACGCATCGGTTTGTCGAATGAGATGGGTGATACGAGTATCTTTGGCGGTGTCGATGAGTTTCATATACGCCTCTTCATCGTCGGCTTTGAGCGCCTTCAAACGTTCTTTGGAGATACGTTCGATGCGTTTCTGCTCCTCCTTTTCGGTATATGCGTGGAAGTTGACAACGGCTCTTCCGAGACGCGTGATACGATCCTGAGCCTGTCGGCACATCGAGATGACCTCCCTACCATGAGCACAGATAACACCGAGCTGCTCGACATGCTTGTGCTTTGCTCGCCTCTCACGGTCGACGCGTTGTCGACGTTCGGCGTGCTCTGTCATGCGTGCATCGCGAATGGTAGGCTTGCGTACGCGTCGGAAGTCGGCGCGATTGAGTGGTAGGAGAGTACCTTGAATAAGACGCTCAGCGACGAGAGCGCGCGTGGAACGCTGCTTCTCGAGAAGGCGTAGGGACTTGAGCTCGATCATAGCGCGGAGCTTTCCATGTGCATTAGGAGCAGGATGGACGGGAACGAGGGCACTCTGAGGGTCGGCTGCACCATTGGAGGCGTCGGAGGGTTGCTTGTCTGACGGTGGTCCGAGAATGTCATCCGCAAGACTATCAAAGCCGCCATCACCCATCATGGCGTCCATGCCTTCGAGTTCACGGATCCGCTGAGATATGCGCGCTTCAATGAAGCGGTCCCTTTCATTGACAATCTGGTGGACATCGAGACCGGGCGGCATGAACGAGGGGATGAGGAGTCGTTGAAGACGAGTGGCGAACATGGTTGGATCGACATCGGCGGGACGGGTGAGATGGGTGAAAGGGAGGCGGAATGCATTATAAGGATAAACGCCAGAGTTTGTGTCGTCTTCAAGGAAAGGACCCTTTGGCAAGTCGGCGGGAGAAATGTTGGGGAGGGGAGCTGCGGGTGGTTCTTCTTCCTGGACTGGCGGTTCGGTGGTGGGGCCTTGAGAGGGAGGGGCAGGGGAGGCAGCAGGGAAGGTGGAAGGGACGACGCCCTTCTGCATCTTTACGGCGGCATCGACGATCCTAGTGCCGACATCGGCGGGGGCTAGGGCCTTGTCGAGATCGGCTGCGACGGAATTGTGCGGCTTGATGGACTGTTGAAGATGCTCTGGGAGGGGAGTGCCACGGGAGATGAGTTTGAAGGCCATGATTTGTGCACGGAGGGCATTTATTTGGTCTGGGGTGAACGAGACG
>JBBPRS010000164.1:0-47526 GCA_038093155.1 Boletus huronensis | reverse complement strand
AGCGAGTCTGGAACTGACTCGCAATCGTACTCTGTGACCCAGAGTGCGTATTCCGTGGATGGATCATCATGGTCTAGCAATTTTTCGAAAGAAACCCTCAATTGCTCCTCGCTGAGGCCATCATAGTAGTAACCTAGACATGTGAGAATAACTCCTGCACCACCACCCGGTTCAAGTATGGGTGGGCCATTGGGCATGAGCTGGGGGATCTGGAACTGGACTGCACCAAGATGATGGTGATCATGGTCTGTGTTCCTGGTAGTAGTAGGTGTGGTCGGTGTTGTTGAAGTTGATAGCGTGGCCGGCATCAGCGTCTGGCACGGAAATATGCCACGCTCGAGGGGTCATTGTTGTGGTCGTCGTGGATACAAACGGCGACAGACGCGAGCAGGCAAGCTCAAGCGAATCTCACGGTGGCTGGCAAGCCTGTGACGCTGTTCGAAATGTTTGCGTTGATGACCGACGGTACGAATCTGCCCTTCCTATCAGCGCCCTATACCACCACCGTAGTCCTCAAATGACCAGCTCACCGGCTTTCATCCATACTCCTACACCATTTGATTATGCTGTTACCCATGTGTTTTTTCCTCTCAAGCTTCCCAACGACAACGACTATACCCTAGAGAACGATCTTGCACTAGCTCGTGCAGTGTGCGCTGCTACCTATGCTTATAGCACACACGTCCACGTAACTGAGCCTCCGAGTCAGTGGCGTCGCATCACAGAGATGCTGGACAACTTGCAAGCCTCCATCCAGTCTGAGCGCCTGGACAAAGGCCACGTCATCTCCCAGCTGCGTGGAATGCAAATTGGAGGTACGTTCACTGGTTCCCTATAGATCCATGCTGACAATCTGTAGATATCCTTACGTTTTTCATCCAACCTCAAAATGCTGCCATCGTCCTCACGAGGTGGGAGAACTGTACGGTGTTCGAATCATTCGAGGTGTCCCCACGCAGCGATGCTGTTGAGACGACGGGGGGGTCTCTGATATGCTCGTATCCTGGTTTGGCCGTCGAGATGCCGAACAAGGTGTTTGACGATGGGGACTTTCGATCCGAACTGGCCAATTTTCTCTCTCGCCCCAACGCTGTCGATTCGGATATTCCTCCCCCTCCCACTCGTCCACAATATATCACCGCGCTGCTGACTGGTATTTTGCGATGTGTTGGTCGCACTGCTGACGTTCCTTGCATCACCAAACGTGTTCGTGATAATGTTGGCCAGTGGCCGCTTGACGAAGACACAATCAAGGGTGATTGGCGTCGGTCGTCTCTTTGGCTTCTGATCAGGGTCGCAATCCAGACGTCTGTTGATCGTTCTCCTCTTGGACGTGCTTCCTACAAACGATTCATGCTGTTCTTCATATGCGCCCTGGCAAGGGACGCAAACAATACAAAGCTTTCCAGCGATCTGCTTCATTTGATGTCATCTAAAATATTCCGACGTTTTGGCAAGCTTGGTTCCTCTATCCCTGACTGGCTCTCCGAAATGGCACTGAAGACATGCGCTTGTCTTCGAGAGATCCTTGATGCCAGGTGGATGCAACTGGGCGCCCGCCCATCTCCATTCCGAAATCCATCACAACAGGAACTCATCAGGGACACACAGCTCTCGCTCCAGGACAGTCGTGAATACATTCGCCGTGCTCTTGCGAATCCTGGCCATGAACCTCTCCGTACTCCTTTCCATCCCAGCCATCGCCGCCGCGGCACTATTGATGATTTCTTATCGGACAATGGGACCTTTTTTGAAGAGGCATATGATGCGGACCCTGACATTACTCTCTATGACGTTGAGCAATCGGTTGAGCAGGGCATCGACGACTGGTTTGCCCATACCACAAACGTGGAGGAGGCGTGCACACAGCTTGAGATCTTGATGGATAAATATATGGTGAACGCTTTCATGCGAAAGGGCGAAAATCCAGAAGATGAATCCATCATATACCTAACAGCGATCGAGCTTTGTGTCGTACTCGACAAGCTAGTTTTGCAGGAGATTCCCATGCTCGTCGACTATTCCCCCGAAATTCCGATATCTCTCCTGGAAAAGCTGCTCCTGCGCAAGACAACAAGCCTCCATCGCCTTGCTCATGCGTACCAGTACCTTTTCATGCGCCAGTCTCAATCACGTCCAGGATGGTCTGTACTTTCGGATGAATTCACCGAAGACAGTTTCGCTGTCCGTTATTATGACCGATCTACGCCTCTTCAGCAACTTAAAGCTCGCATTGAACGAGACGTGATGGTAGCTGGACGTGTTGGCCTTCAGCAAGAAATTCCCCGTCTTGCACGCATTTGGGATGGATTCCAAGAGCATCAGCATCAACAGCAGCTATATTGGCGACGGCCATCAGCTTCTCGACCACCATTACCCGCCTCGCTACTACATGCCAAGCTCGTCATATTCGAACTACAATGCCCGGCGTGCCTTCGTATCTGGCGTTGTGCTGCTTCCCGCATTCTGCATTATCTCTACCATCCCATTCATATAGATCTAGGTTACAGGTTTCATCCAGAGAAAGAAGAGAATCTACTTGGGCATGTTTCTGGGCTGCAGCCTTACTTTGTCAACCGCACAGGGCCACCCCTCTTCTTCCAGATTCATGTTACCTATTTTTATCCAGGGGGATTGCATAGCCCGACAATACGTTATGCGATGCAACATACCACATTCGAGCGAGATGACCCAATGGACTGTCTCTCGCTATGGGATGCAACGGAGCACCTTGATGATGCGCAGCTTTCCTCGAGGTTCGCATACGGCAATGCACACCACTATTGGGAAAAATATGCGAATTCTACCTCTCACACCTCCAACGATGTCTTGGCTGTTCAAGCGCGCTGTCCCATGGATCTCTCCCTCGATGAATTTATCGCAATTGGGCACTTGCGGAGCGGTGGCTCACTCCAGTGGCTCAACATCCTGCGCGGGCTGCGCAGTAGAACTCTCAACTTCCGTCGTCACGAAGTCCACTTCCTCCTCGCCCACGCAGCCTTTCAGGTCGGACCACTCGATTTGAATACAGGGGCGTGGCTATGGCATAAAGAACTTCAAGACTCGTCCTTTTGCGACGCCCTTCTGGACGAGCTCGACAGTGTGTTCGTAGAGGTTGGAGCTGGCTCGATCGATGGGGTGATGATGAGTACCATTTCTTTGTTGCTCACACGGGTGGTTGCATCGAGCCCCAGCGAACGCGTCTCGGAGCGAGCCATCGCACTTCTTCGAGGCGTACGCAGGAAGGTGTTCAGCTGGGTGGAGGAGCTATCATACAACCTGGTAATGGCACCTACAAATGAAGAACGCAGCAATATCTTGCAAGACATGGCTGCTACCTGTCGAAGCACATTCGATGTTGACCCTGCTACTCTCCGCGAGCTCTTCCATTCTGCAGAGGATGTCGATGCGCTGCTTTCTTGCACCTTCTTAATATCTGCACTCCACCCTAAATGTAGGTCTAATGCCTGAATCTTGAGCACCTCATAATGCAGCTAACGTCAACCCTTCAGCTATCAATGACAACTATTCCCGACTACTCCTTGAACGAGACCATCGTCTTGCTCATGCTCTTGAGGCAATCTTGAGGGATGTAATCCTCGCAGACGCATCAAATTATGGTGTTGACCTCGCGGTTGCCAAGATTTTCGCTCACCACAAGCCAAGTGCATACAGATGGGAGCAGTTGCAGTGTCCGAACGCTCGTTGGTTTACATGCAGAACAAAAGCAACCGGGGACCAGCCATCACAAACAGTGCATCTTGACCTGCTCGATGGTGTGCTTCGAGTGGGTGGTCAACCGTTAGGTGGATTGCCACGTATGATTAGGCGCTCTCCAGAATACCAGACAATCTTTCGTGATGTACGTACATCCTAGGGTTCCCGATATTACCGCATATTCCTAACGAGAGCTTGCAGCAAGGCTTCTTTCTCATACCATCCAATCTCCCAGGAATGGATTTCACGACCTTTGCTACGACATCTCAACACAAGGTATGTGTTCCCACCCTACACGACATAATCATGATGGTTCATGTATGCACAGGTTCACTTTTCACTGCGAGGCCACGATCTGGTGGTTCGAGCGCAATGCAGTCAGACAAATGAGATCCTTGAACTGATTCCTTCGAGCAAATTGTCCCAAGACCTTCCACGAACACTCGTTCATGGTCATGTTCATTGGTTGAATCTGTCCACCGCGATCATCGAAATACGCCCTCTCGAACAGCCTTGGGAACAATCTTCAGAGAATTGGAGGATTGACTGTGCATCTGGACAATATCATATGTACAAAGGTCGTGAGACTCTTGTGGATATCCGAAGCCCAACGTGCGCAATGTTTTCAACGTGTTTCGAGTGTCTCAACACCGACGAAGACTCGGAGAGCCAGTCCAGAAATCTCCTAATCACCATGTCCCCCATTGACCCTCACCCTCGCCAATCTGTACCTATGCTACGATTGTCTGTTGCGTTGCCCCGTTATGGCCCGGGGTTGTCCTTTTTTGTCAATGAGCGAGTAGAACTCGAGTCCTGTGACTTCAAGGACATGGTTTACGACGAAAATCAATGTGTGGGGGCATTGTTTGGTTTAGAGAACCTCCTCGTTCTCAGGCAGAAAACCCACTTTTCAGAGGAACTTATCCCCAGATGTGTCCTCATACCGAGTGGCTCCCCCCACAGGCATGGCAATCATCAGGTTCGGATTGGCTTTGGTCACTCTTACGGTGAACCCTTACATCGCTACAACGTGGATACCGAATTGGGTTGCTTGATAGGGAATGGCAGCTTGATCAGCACGCAATACCTCGCCTGTCTGCACGCCGTGACTAGTTGCCATATGCCTGATCCACTGACGGGCAAAACAGGTGCTCAGGCAGCACTTTGTCTCTTTCAGTCGGCTGGGTGTCGGTCGATCATGAAACGGAGAGCTCTTGGCAACCCCGGGCCCATGACTTCAGCCTTCCAGTATCCTCAAGTCAATGCCGCGCACGACGAAATCCAAGATAGATATTACTGGATTTACCATTCGTGTGACGGCCAAGCCGTCCTTGCAGACAAGCGCGCAGCGCGACGAGCTGCGTATCTATTTCCGTCAAACGCAACTGGACCGACCTCGACGAAAGACTGCCATGACATGGATTACTTGACCATTGAATCGGACTTGGAGCTTGAGAACGTCGCATCCGCTGCAGCATCTGCTGTTCACCGCTGGTCCCTCAGTATGCCCAATATGAATACTATATCAAACTGGGCAGATCTATGGATTCGCGAGAAGATGCGTGTGGATATTGCTTCTTCATCCTTATTGCATGACGGTCCGCAGGCACGGTCAAACTTTGATCTTGCAGAGGCACTAATGGTCAAGGTACACGACATCTTGGAGAAGACGGAGGCAACTTGTCAGCACTTTCAGCTTCTATTCCTACTTCCCACACTGGCGTTCTGTTCACCATGCCAGCAGGCCGCCTTCCTCTCAATGCTCATAGCATTTACTCAGCAACCACAGTCCCAAAGTTCGGGCAATCTACTGATCCATGCTGACTGCAAGATTTTGGATGGATATCGTCCTACCGAGGACGTCTTACGGAATCATATTCACAGTTCTCGCCTCCAGGAGCCGGACTTAGATATGGACCAGTGGGAGAAGGAGAAATTTGACGATGCTGTGAAACACTTGCTCAAGGACTGGCCATCTGATATCCCTCCGACGGTCTCGTTGGATTCCCGTTACTGGGACGTGGCAAGTTTAATAGCCAGCCTCCAACAACTATTCTCTAGCTGTTGCCGCAACTTCCACCTCAAGGAACATCTCATGCGCGCCCTCACGGAGCCTGGAGTACCCACTCTTCTGCGCCCGGTATGGTCTCCGCAATATATTCTCAACAAGCGTACACCGTTGCAGATCACACTCGACCAACTGCTTTCAACCCGACCGGCGCCAGTACTACCGCCTCGTAGTGTTTTACTGCGTGACAGTCACAAGGGTAGTAGGACACCGTCAGATAATATTCCCACATTGCATCATCTATTCTCGTCTCTTCGAACCGACCCCTCATTTCAACAGGAATACCTCACTCACCTTGATGCCAGCGCACAATGTGCTCGCGAGGAGTCCCGAATGACTCACAGAGTCGCGGGGGAGAATCGCATTGAGACGCTCAAGAAGCACTATGCACAGTGTAGAGTCAGCTACATGGACGGCTTGGCCATTCTCAAACAGACCCTGGGTCCAACGGCCGATCCAGACGAACAAGCACTCGATCAATATGGTCAATGGCCCCCAATTACGGGGGATGTCCTCTTGCAATCTCTCGCATCTACCTCGCCAATGAACCTATCTGGACAGTGGAAGAAATGTTTGGTATCATTAGCTCTACTTCTTTTGGAGCTTCAGCGTGCTCGGAGATTGTTCCGATTTGCCCTGGATGGTCTCGAAGAAGAGTTTTCGAAGGAATTAGAGAACGAGGGATGCGAGGGATGGAATCCTGAAGACTACCCGGATTGGCTGTTGATCCAGGTGCGTCTCCGCTGTCCGGGCACTCGTCTCTACTAACGTTGCTCCTGCCCTGAAACAGGTCCAAGGAAATTTTCTTATTCGTAGTGCTCAGGCAGAAACTGCAATGGAGATGATGTCCCCACAATCCGGGGAAAACACTGTCGTGCAGGTCAACATGGGTGAAGGGAAATCATCTGTGATCATTCCCATCGTTGCTGCTGCTCTCGCCGACGGCAAACAGCTTGTTCGGGTCATTGTCCCAAAAGCCCTGATGGTCCAGATGTTCGAAATACTGGTTGCTTGCCTTGGGAGGCTCGCTAACAGGCCCATATACCACCTGCCCTTCTCTCGTATCCAAAAATATGGCAGCACGATAAGCGTTGGAATCAATGATCTACACAAGCTCATGTCTCAATGCAAGGCTGAACGTGGAATTTTACTTGTCCAGCCAGAGCACGTCGTGTCAGTCAAGTTGATGAGCGTGGAGGAGCAGATTTGTAAAGGCAAAAATCTGGCCGACCCATTACCGAAACTTCATAAATTCATTTTCAAGCACATCCTGTCGTCGAAATCGGTGAGCATGGATAATTATGTCGATGATCGTTGATTGTTGAACCCTAGTTGCAGAAACACAGCTTCGTGGGTAACATATTTCGAGTGCTGAGCCAGTCGCCCAGCGACTCGAGCAAAATGTGCGCTGCTCGGGCTAACGACCATGACGAAAACAGTGGGGATGGTCACAGGGCTTCGGACAGCGCAGCCAAGTGGCTGAGCCTTCAGAAATGGATTCATTCTCATGTTCGAGATATCCTGGATGAGAGCGACGAGATCCTTCATGCCCGATTCCAACTGATCTACGCGATCGGCCTCCAGCAACATATGGACGGTTACCCCGATCGATGGACGATCACTCAGCAGGTCCTTCGGCTCGTGAGAAAGCATGCATACTCCCTTTCAAGAAATTATCCCAACTCCATGGAGTATGAATGCGACCCCCCTGGATCGTTTCCACACCTTCACATCGTACGAGCTTCCAACATTGGTGGAGACCTCACATCATTGATTGTGGAAGACATTATGGCTGGGCGGCTTCCGAATTTCAACTTTCAACATCTCTCCGCAGCATCGCATCGTGCAATTCGCAGTTTCATATCCGACGAAAATGTCTTCCAAGTTCCCGCTACAGTCAAGATGGTGGAGGAGTACGCTAAGCATTCTCATCACAGTTATCTTTGGAGTGGACTACTACTCCTCCGAGGGCTCCTGGCCTCCAACATGCTCTTGTCTGCTTTCGCGGAGCGGAGATGGCGTGTTGACTATGGCCTTGACCTGCACTCGCGAGACTCCGACCATTCCCGGAGCTCCACAAAGCTTGCCGTCCCGTATCGGGCCAAAGACGTGCCGACACCCAACACCCAGTTCGGCCATCCAGATATCACCATCATTCTCACATGTCTATCTTACTATTATGCTGGCCTCAGCGAGGAGCAATTGAGGGTTTCTTTCGAAAAATTGCTAGACCATGATGATCCATCCACGGAATACGCACTCTGGGTCACAGAGTACGATTGCGAGTCAGTTCCAGACTCGCTTCTGGAACTTCGCGAGATCAACCTCAAGTCATCTGAGCAATGGGACAAGATCATATACCCGTTTCTCGCTCGGAATCAAGCAACAGTAGATTTCTACCTCTCACGAGTGGTGTTCCCACAGGAAGCGAAAGAATTTACGTCGAAACTATCCGCGTCCAGCTGGGATTTAGCAGAGAAACGGGAAAAGGTTATAACCGGTGAGTGAGCCCACAGTTCATCCGGTGTCATTGAATTCGGTCGCTGAACTAACCGCCAGGATTTTCGGGCACAAACGACAGTCGATGGCTGCTACCCATGTCGATCGCTCAACGCGACCTCGACCACCAGCAAGGGGCCAATGCCAGAGTTCTCGCATATCTTCTTCAGTCCGAAAACGATTCTTATATGGTAACTCATGAGAATGGCGAGCGATGGACCACGCTCAGATTCCTCCAAATGATAGCTACGCAACAGCCCAGTGTTCGTGTTTTGTTGGATGTTGGGGCACAGATACTCGATTGTTCCAATCACCAAGTGGCGAAAGCATGGCTCGACATCGCCCGCGATGCTGCTGCTGCCATCTATTTCGACAAGAATGATGAATTGATGGTACTCACACAAAATGGCATCACTCAATCAATGCTATCATCGCCACTTTCTCAGCAGTTAGACCGCTGCGTCGTCTATCTGGATCATGCGCACACAAGGGGTACCGACATCAAACTCCCCATCGGGTCCCGAGCAGCCGTCACACTAGGACCCAAGGTGACGAAAGATCATCTGGTGCAAGGTTCGTCTTGGCACCGTGATTCACTCGATGAATCTCACGCGGTCTGTGGGTTTCAGGATGTATGCGGATGCGCAAGCTGGGTCATGGTCACTCGGTCATGTTTTCTGCGCCGCTCGAGGTTGATCAGAGCATCCGTGCTGTGGTCGGCAAAAAAGACCCGAATACCCGAGTCGCTACCGTCGACATTTTATGCTGGGCAATACACGAGACCTGGAGCGATATACAGCGACGAGCTCCTCACTGGGCGCAACAGGGCATGAGTCATAAATCGAGATCCGACGCTTGGATCCGTTTTTGCAATAATGAACTCGGGGCAGATCGGCTGTCGGATGCATGGCTCCAGCCAGAACGCAAATCGCTGGCCGATCTCTATGCACCCTGCGAAGTTAAAACCACCTCGGGTACTTTGTCGACGCTGGACCCAGCGATACGCCAACGCTGCAAAGACCTTGGGGTTCTATCACTTTCCAATGCACAGATGGAAGAAGAGCAAGAACGAGAGGTGGAGCGCGAACGGGAGCGCGAACGAGAAGTGGAGCTGCCTCCCATGGCAGAACCAGCGGTGCATTTCCTCCATCCAGACGTCATCAAATTCGTGAAGACTGGTGACATTCCTATGTTACACGCGAGCAATGCTTTTCATCCCGTCTTCACCACTCTGGAACAGAGCTCTGCAGCTACTCGCGATGCAGATGTCTGGAGCCCATATATATTGGCGACGGCGGACTTCTGCAAGACGATCAAACCTGACTCCAATTTAGGAACGATTGATCAATACCTTCGACCTGTCCAGTGGATTCTCTCCCGTCAAAACCTCGAGGACCGCGACCAGCTGTTCGTTCTACTGAGCCCATTCGAGGCCGACCGCCTGATGCCAGACATCAGGGAAAGCGAACACGTCCACCTTCATGTGTACGCACCCCGCACAGCCCAGCGAATGAAACCGTCCGACAATCTCAAACTTTATTCTATCCCTCCCTTGCCCTCCGACTGGACTCCACCCTGGACTCTGGTCGACCAGCTCAACGTGTTCGCTGGACAGCTTTATATCAGAGACTATGAATCGTACCTCCAGCTATGTCGTTTCCTCGACGTACCCACGAAAGATTCGCCGAACGATACAGCAGTCCGGTGGAATCTGTTCAACATCCCTGGTAGTTTCGAAGAGAACGAAATCAGGTTTTCGGGTTCACCGCTGCCTTCCGTGATGGCGTTGCTTGCCATTCGGAGCAGAGGGCGACCCTTCACGCAGACGCACATGGGCAAAATTCTTCAAGGGCAAATACTAACAGAGAAGGACTTTGAGCGGCCAATGTCGGTTGTGTCTGGTCACAACCCTATTACATGCGACAGGAAGATACGACAGGAAGCCACGCCAGAAAATATGCGCCTGTCACCTTCGGACATGCCAGTGGAGTGCGATGTACAAGACGGCGCTTCGTCGTCAGTATCGCTTCGATCATCCAAGCGAAAGTTGGAGACGGCTGGAATATCCGACGCAGATTCAGAGCCACCGCAAAAGCGACTACGTGCGGATCGATAGTTCATTGCTCATCGCTGGTGAGTTCTTCGATATCCCGATGTTAACATAGGACTTATCATCTCCTTTGCAGCCTTGCCTGCCGTGTTCGGTCTCCCGTCGTGCGGTTTTCATGCCTTTATCTTAACGAGGCTTCTGTTTGACATGATTGCTCTTCCGCGTGGCTTATCGATGCATTCTCGAGTTTTGCACATGCATCATAGCATTACCTCTATTTTTCAGTGTAGTATATGGGGCTCGGGCCGTTCGAGAACGAGCGCATAGCACTGAGAGGTATGGATGGATTTACTCGAAGACCCAAGGAGGTAAACAAGTAAGCACCAGTAGAGGGTACTGTTCCTTTTCATACAAGGATGAATGACAATCAATCCATGCACATCCTAGATGGAAGCGAAGGGATCCGGGCCGACTTGTAAATGAAGAGTATGATTCCATCCTTTGCTCAAACAGTGAAGAACGAAAGCAGGGAGACGCGCACCGACTAGGGACGGCACAAAAACACGTGAAAGATGGGACAATTAGCTATCTATCTAACAATTTGACGCCATTTTCGGCGTTCCCGAATCCCCAACGCCAAGGCACGAAAGAATAAATTATTGGACCAACGATAAGCCGGACAGAGCAGAATGTTCCCGGGATGTTTCCTCCGTTGCGCTCAGTCGAGGTTGTCACATTCAAGGACATCCGCGCTCGCTTGTCCCCCCACGTTGATCATGGTAGACAACGCTAGCCAAGACCTGGGAACCTGTTGTCCTTGTCTCGACGCGCTGACGACGGAGAGCTGTCCAGAGGGTCAGCTGCCTGGGGGACTGGAATGACTATCGGACTCCCTTGCGCGCGGTCGTGATGATCTCCTTCTACGTCCTACCTGCCATCGAGGGTTCCGTACGTACGCCGCCTCTGAATTTCATCATGGACGCTTTGGAAACACACGCCTTGGCGAGTGGACGAGACGAAACAGAGAAACGCGCGCCCGAGCCAGAGTAAGCCAAGAGTCCCGGATCCCCCAAGTTCGAGTTCAGGAACCAGGCTGGTTTTCATGAAACGTGTCGGAGAAAGGCTGCGGGATCCCTAAGGCCCCTTGTAAGGCCCTATAGAGTACCGTGCCGTATGTAATAACTTGATGCAAAAAAAAAAATGAAACGTAACGCGCCTTGAACTCAGCGACGACGACCATTGCAAATTGTGCTCGGTGATGGGCGCTTAACAAGCTTTTTTTTCAAACGTAGGAGAGAAGAAAGAAGAAAAAGAAATCTGAGTTTTTACTTGCATCCTCGATCACACCGTTCCGCCAAGTTTAAGATTGGCGTTCTGACAACGAACGACAGGAGCGGCAATCTGCCCATCGAATCTAGACATGGACGAACGAAGGAAACCCTGGAGAGTGTTTTATTTGCCAACATTGGGTTGACGCTCTACAGAATCACAGACGGGGCAGACCAGGGACCCTTCTGAACTCAATTTCCGAGTTCTCTTTGTTTGATGCTGGCATGGTCCAGCACACCAGCACGAAGCGTGACCTAACATGGTCCGGCGCGGTTCATTGGCTCGTTCCGAAATCCCTTTGTTCCCTTTTTCCTCTCTTGATTTTTGACAGCACTCGGAGTGTTGTCACGTCGGTAGGTATGTACTTGCATTCCCCCTCCCACGATTGTCAAAATGTCAATACTCTGGCTCGACGACGTTATTGATGATGCTCCGATCAATAATCTTTCAAAGAAACTCCTCACACATGTTGTGGTGGTGAATCAGAACTGACCACGGTACATAATATCTATCTGCAACTTGACAGCCCCCACGAACCGGATCTTCCGTATATATAAAGTCAAACCCAGTCGGGATTCGCCGCGCTGGATACCACCTGTGCACGGCCAGCGGCATTACTTTTTCCCTTTCTTTTTGTCTCGTCTCTTTCCGTGATCATCGCGCTCCGATGTGACATGATCGGATGCCACCCCAACCACAGACCCCCTTGTCTTGTCGCTTCTTGACGACGCATACACAAACACTCATTTCCGTCTTCTTCCTTCCTTTGACAAGCTGGCAAAATAAAGAATTGTTAAAAACACGCACCAGGCACATCCAAAAAAAAAAAAGACAAATAGGATCGACGCGCCGATGCCTCGTGTACGACGATACGCGCCCCATGTTTCCGAGGTGTCAACCGAATGTCATTTTTTTTTCCAATCCCGGGCTTTTGGTTTTTTAGGATGGAAAGTGAACTGCGGAACGCATATGGTGTGTATATGGCGTGATCGTGCTGGTTCGTCCCCGGGCCTTTCCCCCATGGGATCCAACGATCCTGATCATCCGGCCTTATCGCATCAATGCATTAACCGGACGCTTGAGCGCTCAGACTCTCAGACAAATACTCAGGTTCGACGACAAATCTCGGGACCGACAAGAACTGAAGCCCAAGCAATTGCAGCTATCCGATAACCCTACCCGCATCCGGACCCTCGGCGATGTCGGGTTGTCACTGCCAGCAAAATCGATTTCTTTCATAATAATAAAAAAGTCGCGTTCCTCCACGGATATACTTCACTTGATCTCGGGATGTGATGGATGAGGGGCTCGTGCACCTTCGAGATGTTTCAAAATCATCGATGGCATCGAGTTGCTCCGACCTCGTGTAGTGCGCAAGATAACTGCCAACGATTCGGCCCGGTTAAAAGCTTAGATTATCGACAATCAGATGTTTCTGGAATGGGAAGGCCACATTGCCCGACAGGCGAGGATGGCCAGATTGGGAGAGTGTATGACTTGCGACAAGCGAGCTTCCCGGATACGGTCACCAGTCCCGCGCATGAGGCAACCCTGGTGACTCACAAGAGCGATAGGATAGCGTTAGAGTATGATGTGTTTGCAAATAGCGCCAACGAGTATCGTATGCAGGATCCACAGCTAATGAATACATTGAAAATGTACATTAAAGACGTTTCTAGTAGAAATGCTGAGATTGTGACCGAGTTCAGGGATCAGGTATATGTGATTGAAGGTATGCGGGTAGAACAGGGAAAAGAACAAGGAACGAAACGTGGACCAGCCATGAGGAATTTGATGGTGACTCAACGCGCATAGATGGTTCTCCAGACATGACTCCGAAACCTGCGCGGTGGCAGACGTGTATCGGAGATGACGAAGAGCGCGGGTGATGACCCGGATGATGTGGGAAGTGATGATTTGGCGTCGACGGTCAACGCGGTGGTAATGGGTTTGCTGCGTGGTACACATCGACGGCCGTTCAAGGTGGGCTACGATCGGTGATACCACGGCCCGAGTGGGGAGTGGGCCAACTATCGGCGTCCGAGGTACCGCCAGTACAGGGGGTTCGGAGGCTGATGGAGCAGAAGTGTGAGTTGCCAAGTAGGCCGGGTGGCACGGGACATACCGAAGTGGACGGCGTTGAGTAATCTACGGATCATATCGCACTGATCAACGAAAGTTGGATGGCACGGGCGGGACGGACATACGGGCTTGGATGCACTCCCAGACATCTACACCGCGACCTTTGGCATCCCAAGTGCCACATTGGGAAGAGAGCGGCCAGTTTACATTGATGTCCCAGATTGTAGTTGCATTTTTGATGATGGGCGCAGGCATCGTTGTGGTATGCATGAGCGGCGGATTAAAGAGGTGGAGGAGAGGGAGACGAGGAGGGGGGAGGAGGAGAGGAAATGGGATGAATTTATACGGGATCACGGCTAGTGGTGCCGAATTAGAGAAGAAAGGGAGACTGCATCAGCCCGACACAGCCCCTGAGACATTAATTTGGGCACAAAAGTCAAGCCACGGTCTATATTTGCATCGAAACTGATCACCGACATGCCATCTTGGGACATTTCGAAGCAAAACAATTTATCGATCCGATCCACCCTTCGTTGGCGCCCCCCGCACGCCACAGGGGGGAGAAAAAGAAACGCGCGAGAAAGTACGCGACGACTGCCGCGCTGGACGGATGGTAGCTACCACCGCGGCAGACGAGGTGCCATGCAGACGGAAACGAGCTGAAACCCGGTGGTCCTGGCCCAACTGAGCCGAACAAAAAAAATCGGCACGCTCGCCCGCTCGACCGGTTACCAAAGAAACGACGTCATCCCCGTTCGAGACCAGCTCGTCTTCACCATGAGAACCAGCTTGATCTAATTATGATCCTGCGCTAGTAATCTCGGTCCAGACCCGACCAACAAATTCATCTATCCGCCTGAGGACAGGTGTTCCCTCGACCCAGCTACCCTTGTGCACGCCATATGTCCTAGCGTAACGAACATCCCAATCCATAATATCCGTCTTCGGTCTTCGTCTTCGTCTCGCCTTCTGCGGAGATAACAGTAAAGGGAATGGAAGTTTCCACAAGCCGACGCGCTGTGTGATCTCGTGTACGCACCATGAGCGGCTTAACCGGATTACCTGGCCAATCAGAACGCACACCAGGAGCTTCGTGTGTCGACCACCAAATGAACCGGCACCGTGACAGCCTCATTACACTATACACTGTGGGTTCCTTCGGCGAACGTTATATGTCGGTGAGAAAAAGTGACAGGGTGTGCTTGGCCCTTTAGCCCCTTTCTTCTTTCCATGTCAATCACACTCATCGGTGGTTATGGCACCTTGCCGTTCGACAGCAGGTTACGGCCCCAGACGAGTGGCGGTCTGTCTCAGGCTTCCCGCGATCGGACAGTTCGTATCCAGTACGCTAGCATCTCCCCGTTAATGCCGAGCAGAGCCTGAGGTTTGGACCATCCTGGCCAAATTGCTGCAAGCCATGGCAGCCGACGGAATGCCGTCAGACCACGAATAGACCTGGTGTCGTTCCTTCCAATCAGACCATTTTTGCACAACCCCTAGCTCGGTATTCAAACTGAACAACACATTGTCGGGCCAGCTTTCCTTGCACACAAAGGACCCATCAAGCTTCAAGTGTCAAGGCCTGACCAATCACATGCGACTCGGTTGGTTTGGTTGGCTTGCATGGCCGTCATGGAAACCAACTGGCACGATTTCCAGTGTGAACGCGCAGCCGCTCCCATGGACACAAACTCAATCGATTTGAAAAGGGGGTGGGTTCACAAGGCACGACCCATGCAGCGCGATTGGTCACAACCTGGCTTGAATTGCCGGGTAGTAAACACAATTTGTCCACTCGGCAAAAGCCAATTCAAAGCCGGTCCTTTCGAAGCACGTAGGCGCCAAAGAACGCACCCCAGTTCCTGAGCAGCGCATCGACGAACTAGGTGCAGTGGGAGTCGAACTTTCTGAAATCCCCGCTTCTTCGGGAGTGGCCAATCAAACCAGTGAGTAAGGGCGCCAAGATAAGCACATGCCAGGGATCGCGATCGCAGGCCTGTTTACCCCAGATGTGAAGCTCAGCCCGCCGAGGGAACGTTTTCCGGGAATTTCAACTTGTGTGGGTAACACAGCTTGGTTGGAAGCACGGAAGAGCCGGATGATTGGTTGATGAATCAATAGTTTGCTTGCTTGGCACGGCACAAATTGGTCCTGGGGGAGCCGAGTATGTTTGGAATGATATGTCAGCGAGACGCTTGAAAATGATCCCTTGTTGCCCAGGCAGGGTTTCATGGGCATGGGTAACGATCCCAACACGAGGACGAGATAGCGAATTGGTTTTTTCAGAGGACCGATCAAAAGGACAAAATACCCCATTGGGAGTCAACGTGGGGGTTCTGCAAATGTGACTCGAACTGGGACCAACCAGTCAAAATGCGACGCGCCGTCGCATGCATGGAGCATTTCTCGAAGAGTGGCGTATACAATTCGAATGTCAGACCCGTTTTGTTTCGCATCAACCCGGTCGCAGCGCGCAAGAGCGATAACAAAACACTAGTTATATGACTCGATCAGTACACAACACACTGGCTTTTTGAGGGTGGCTCACCCATTAAGTACATGCCGTAGGCCGGCCCATCTGCAAACCCAGTCAGCATCAGGTGGACCTCAGCGTCTCGCTGAGTGGGATCTGGCTCGGCCGCGTCAAAGTTGAGCAAGACAAACATCACGCAAAGTACGAGAATGGACAAAGTCGTTACCTACACATACGGTAGTTACACACGCACGTCGCGTTCGAGACGCAGTTACCGTGAGAACGAACCCTTTTACTCAGCCCCTTTCAAATTACTGTCGTACACGTTTCAGATCCGGATTCCTGAGCGTGTGGAGTGCCGGTACAGCTTCAGGTCAATTTTTTTGGGGGTGCGCTGCCGGCTCTATTATCAAGGCTGTTCACGGCGTTGCATCCGAAATAAGGAGCGTATCGGAATAATCAGCAAGCTCAAACCGAGGAGGATGCAACGACAAGTGGTTAGTGTTCCAAGTACCTTCGGGCCGTTCGATGCGGAACTTCCTGATCCTGTCCAGCTGAAGCTGACGGGTTTGAAAGTTTCTGCGTATAGGTGGTTTGGTCCTTGCCGGCGGCGCAAGCTTTCTGTACGTCAAGAAGGTGTTGACCGAGCGACGAAGACAGCGACTCGAGGAAATGGACCAGTTACGGGAACAGCCCGATCGTTGTCAGTACCGAGCCTCGTGTCTGTCTGGGACTCGCTTTCTGACTTGCCTCTCTCACTTTCACGTGTTTTTATTGTCTGGCCAGCATCCCCTCAAGAGCAGACGGATCGACCGCGTCCATGAACCCGTCTGTCACTCTCCTTTGTCTATAAACCATTCCATGGAATGGCCCATGTATACGCTACAGATTCATGCAATGGATTCGGACATGGGCGGGTCGCCATATGTGATACGTAGGTCGGCCTGTCTCATGCGTTCACTGTCTCCCCCGCTCCCCTGGTTATGATACCCTCCGATCATCATCGATTATCAACGCCCATCTGTGTCCCTTTTTTGTCTGGGTCGCCCACCAATAGTCGACCTGCATCACTTCCCCCTGTAACAGACGGGTTGCCTTTGGGTGGTACAGACAGGTGTGATCCCACGTCACATCGTACCCCCGGCTTCATCACACGCATGTATCCCTCGCCGTGATGGTTGCCTCAGATGGCAAAGCATCGAGCATCGCCATTCGATTCAAGTATCCATATCCATGGCGCAAGGCGCAAATCGCCCTGCTATCGCTTGCAGTCACGTCCGCTCATTCGTCACACCTCCGAACCCGCGGCGTTACCTTTCCCCCACCCATGGGATCAACCCTCGCGTTTCGCACAAGCCCGCACGGGTATTAAAGGCACCCACACCCCTTTTTGCCATTTTTGCCATAAAAAGCACCGACAGCGGTTTATTGATCGGGGTGCCTGATTGTGATTGTGATGGACGACACTGTTGCATTCTCCTTTGTGCGGTCGTCAATAATGAAGGAGCGCTGACATCTCCGCTCGGGGAGGGATATAGTGCGCTTATGATCGGGCGTTGGTTGTCACACTGTGATACAATGCTTTCGTATGGATACGACGCCGCCAAGGTTCTGAAGAGCAAACTTGTCTCAGGGACGAATGTGCCATCGAGGTGCAAGGGTCGATCGTGGACGGTAGAGAGCGAGGGGTTTCTCGTTCTGCTCGTTCACGAAACGTTATCACACAAAGACCTTTGATGAAATCGGCTCCCGCTGATTTCATTTGGTGCGCGTTCCGCAACGTGACGTGATTTCTTTACGCCTCCTGGACGTGAACGTGGAGATCCACCACGATACTTATATGGTGGGGGGATGATCGTCCGGCTAGCAGCCGAAAACGTTTATGACCACGCCGCCACGGCCCACGGGACAAAGGGACTTGCACAAAGCTGGGTGGAACGCAAAGATCCACAAAGACAAAGGGAAGCACGTTCTCCACTGCGTCACGCGTCCACCGTACTTTGGGTGCCACTCCGGGATGTGATGGTATAAAAGTCGGGCTGTCTTGCTCGGATTCGTCGTTGATCACAACTTGACGTTGACGACCGGCTCTATACCTGCGTTTTCTTGCGAAGCAACTTTGTACCGTTCCTTCCTCACACTCACGCGATTATTCACGATCGAGCGAGCACGCTATTCTTCAAGGCGCTTCACGTATCCACCATGCAGTCATCCACCACCTTCTTCTCTCACCCCCGGCGCACCAACGCGCCTAGCCACAGCCGTAACCGCACCCACGGACTCGCCCCGCGGGTCAGCACGCGTCTCGACGTTTTCGAACTCCTCGCCAAACCAGCCGAGGTACGTTACGATTCCGATCAAACCTCGTCACACGCTGATCATCTCGGTGTCTTGCTCCCCAGCCCGCGTCGAGCAAGGATTTCCACCTCGACATATTCTTTAACCCCGTGTGGATGTCCGGTCCACACGTGTTCTCGTTCGCCAAGGACGGGACGGTCGTGCGTCCGGAGACGTACCACACGAAGCCCTACCCTGGGTACCAGGCGCGCGCCGCGTCATCCTCGGGGCGCAATGTCTGCGTCTTGCCCTCCTCCTCCCCCTCGACCTCGACCTCGGTCCCGAGCACCCCGATCTCAAGACCGGACAAGGACTGGAAGAACGTCGCCATCAGCGAACAAGACGACGCTGAATTCGCGGCGAGGGAGGCTGAGGCGAAGGTGCGGGCGCAAGCAGAGGCCAAGGGTCAGTTGATGGGGCTCGTGCATACGTGGCCGCCCAATCCTCTGCCTGCACCATATGTGGGGTGCGAGATTTTGGCAGTCCCACGACGAAAGGTGGAGGTGGAGGCGGGGAAGCCGTTGAGCGTCGGTACCGGCATACAGGAGAGCGCGGTGCCGGCGTTGTCGTATGGGAGCTCGAAGGAGTCCGAGTCCGAGGTGTTCCAGGTGGTGTCAGACAGGGGAGATGTTGCGCGTAGGAAGGAGGGCCCACTGGAGAAGAGCGTCGGGTTTGAGAGGTTGGAGGGAAAGGTGCCAGGTCCGGTCTTGCTCGCAGAGATGGATGAAGGTGAGGGCGAGAGTGGAAAGATGGTCTTTGGGATGTCCCGGGAGATCGGGAAAGATGGTGGTGCCGAGGTAAGTAAGAACCTGGGTCTTTTCTCGTCTGACGTTGTTGATCGGTCATGCTTAACTGCTCGTGTTTGTTGATAGTGTTTGAACTTGGCGACGGCCAAGTCCTGGGCCGAGGACAAGCTCACACTCAGCTTAAAGGCAATGCTGGGAATGCATGAAATCTAGCAAGGGAGAGTGGATTGAAGTGGGACGAGGACATTTATCACATTTGTACATACTCTTCATATCGCATTTTGTAGCCTTAGGTACCCTTGAAGCATCTGCTACTGTTGCTGTTATTAACTTACTTATGGTCTACTCATGTGTGGTGTTGTAGAGTTCCTACTTCAGACCGGAAACAGGTCGTGGCTGTGCCATATTTGCAGGCCATGAAGGCCAACTTTCAGGTATGTGTAGTGCCGATGAACGAAGAAATGGTCCTATCTTTCCAACGTTTTCCTTCAGTTTTCAAACATCTGTGGCACGGTCTACAGTCAGGGAAACGTCCTCTTCACTCCAGATGGCAACAGCTTGCTGAGTCCAGTCGGGAACCGCGTGACCGTCTTTGATCTCATCAAGTTCGTTGGCGTTTTTCCTTGCCTGTTTTTTTCGTGACGGTTTCTAATGCCTATATCGTAGTAACAAATCCAGGACGCTCCCGTTTGAGAATAGGAAGAACGTTGCGGTCATTGCGCTCTCTCCCGATGCGCGTCTCCTGCTGTCCGTCGACGACGACGGGCGTGCGGTGCTCGTCCACTTTCGACGCGGCGTCGTGCTTCACCACATCCATTTCAAAAAACCAGTGAAAGACGTGCAGTTTTCGCCGGACGGCAAGTCAGTCGACTGTTCTTCCCATGCGCCGATTTCATCTCTGCTGACGTTTTTTTCTCCTCGACCCTCCAAAACGTGATGTTTCGTTCGTTCCTCGTCGTCCTGATTCGGAATCTGGATGGCGGCGTTCTCTCCTCGATTAGATACATCGCCGTGACGCATGACGCGCACGTACAGGTTTGGCGTACCCCCAATCATCTCGTGCGCGAGTTTGCACCGTTCGTGTTGCATCGGACGTATACGGGGCATCACGATGCGGTATTGAGCATTCGCTGGGCTCCAGATTCGACGTGCGTGTTCATCCTTGCTTTTATCTTCGCCAACTCAAATGTGGCGACTCGAAAAGGTGTTTTATCACGACGTCCCGGGATATGACGGCGAGACTGTTCACTCTGAACCCGATGGAGGGTTTCCGCCCCAAAACATTTGCAGGTCATCGTGACGCTGTCGTTGGGGCCTATTTTTCTTCTAAATCAAAAGCCGTAAGTGAATGTTTTGTTTTCGCATAGTTCGGGTCTTCATCTTTATGAAAGATATACACCGTCAGTCGTGACGGTGCGGTATTCACTTGGAAAGCCAAGGCGGACCAAGACATGGAGACGGACGACGACCCCGCACCAGTGGCACCGACACCATCCGGTGCCTCGGATACCATCGCCATGATCCGATGGGGCGTTCACGAGCGACACTACTTCAACCTCCCAAACACCAAGGTCGTCTGCACGACGTTCCACCCACCATCCAACCTCCTTGTCGTCGGCTTTTCTACCGGCGTCTTTGGACTCTGGGAAATGCCTCAGTTTACCAACATACACACGCTCAGCATTTCACAGGAAAAAATCTCTTCGGTGGCGATCTCATCGTCGGGCGAATGGCTCGCATTTGGGGCGCGCAAACTTGGGCAGCTCCTTGTCTGGGAATGGCAATCAGAATCGTATGTTCTTAAACAACAAGGGCATTATTTCGATATGAACACGCTGGGCTATGCACCCGACGGGCAAACGATCGCCACGGGGGGCGATGATGGCAAACTCAAAGTGTGGTCCGTTCACTCCGGGTTCTGTTTCGTGACCTTTTCAGAACATACCGCCCCGGTGACGGACGTGACGTTTGCCAAACAAGGATCGGTACTTTTTTCAGCTTCGCTGGATGGCACCGTGCGGGCCTATGATCTCGTTCGATACCGCAACTTTCGCACATTTACGTCACCCTCGCCTGTCCAGTTCTCTGCGCTCGCGGTCGACCCTTCTGGAGAAGTCGTCGCGGCGGGTTCGACGGATTCGTTTGAGATATTCATGTGGTCTGTACAGACGGGAAAACTTTTGGACGTGCTCTCGGGCCACGAAGCACCGATATCGTCACTCGCATTTTGTCCATCGGGCGCAAATCAGCTCGCGAGCGGTTCTTGGGATAAAACTGTGCGTATATGGAGCGTGTTTGGTCGGTCTCGGGCCGTCGAGAGCCTCACGCTGAGTTCGGATGTCCTGTCCGTGGCATTCCGCCCAGACGGTGCCGAGATCGCCGCATCGACGCTTGATGGACAGATCACGTTCTTCGATGTACGTTCAAGCAAACAAAGCAATCTCATCGATGGGCGCAAGGACATTTCTGGTGGACGCAAAGCCGACGACAGGGTCTCCGCTGCGAACAGCGCCTCTACGAAAGCGTTCACGAGTATGGCCTACACCGCCGACGGGACGTGCCTTCTTGCGGGCGGGAACAGCAAGTACGTCGTGCTCTACGACGTCCACGAAGCGGTCCTCGTGAAGAAGTTTCAAATCTCGGAGAACCTTTCGTTGGATGGGACGGAAGAGTTTTTGGACAGTCGAAAGGTGAACAGTGCGGGGATCAACACGGATTTGATCGATGATCGCGGGGAGGCGAGCGATTTGGAGGATCGGATGGATACGACGTTGCCTGGGGCTGCGCGAGGGGCTGGGGATATGTCGGTTCGCAAGTATCGACAGGAAGCGCGGACAAAGTGTGTTCGGTTCTCGCCGACGGGAAGGGCGTGGGCGGCAGCGAGCACGGAGGGGTTGCTCATCTATGCGCTGGACGAAGGTCTCGCGTTTGATCCCTTTGATCTCACGATCGACCTTACCCCGCAGAGCGTCCTCGAGGTGTTGGCGGAGCGGGCATACCTCAAAGCGCTCGTACTCGCCTTTAGGCTGAACGAGAAGGTGATCATGCAGCGCGTGTATGAGAGTGTGCCAAGGAGCGACGTGAGGTTGGTGGCGCGCCAGATGCCGGTGGTGTACATCCCTGCGTTATTGGAGTTCATCGCGGAGCATCTCGAGCGGGGACCGCATGTCGAGTTTGATTTGGTGTGGATCCAGGCGGTGTTGATGGCGCATGGACGGTGTTTGCGTGATAGGAACGTGGAGATGGCGCCGGTGTTGAGGGCGGCGCAGAAGGCGTTGGGGGATGTGCAGGAGACGATATCGAGTTTGTGAGTGTGCTTGTGTTGGCTTGGGGTTCTGTGTGCTTATGGATTGGGAATAGGTGCGACGAGAATACGTCGACACTCAAGTATTTGATTGATCAGTCCAAGGCAAAGCATGTTCAGGGAGCACCGAGTGCATGAGAAGCTGCGAGGCGAGCCAAATTCGTTTGAGCGTTTGATAAAGCTACGTGTCTTTTTCAAAAGTTGGAACGTTGTTGTACAGATTCGGAAGAAACAAAAGTATCAAATACACCAGCATAATTTTTCCCCGTTTTGATCATCTGTTCCGTTCAGGCCCATCGATAGCGTGACCATGTCCTCTCTCGATAAATAACGGCGACAGTCCTCGGTAGAAAGAGCCCACCCATTCTCCTCAACGCCGTTTCTCTCCCGCGCTCGTGCTGGAAGCTGCCCCTGGATGTCATCTCGTTCAGCACGACTTCCATGACATGACGGGTAGGAGAGAAAAAGTAAATACTCACGTTCACGTTCACGTTCACGTTCGGGACTGTGTCTCTTGTCTACGTCCTGATACCCCCAATAATAGGCGAGCGTCGTAGCGGCGACAAGTGCCGTAGTCGCTATGATCTGTTTGCAGGAACCCCCCATCAATAATAAACACACGTTGTGTAAAACAAACGCTCGGAACCAAGAAAAAAAAAAGGCGTGCTCACGACCTTGTTCCTCCCTGGCTGGTTGTGCCAGTATCGGGAGGGAAACGAATCGCCAGAAGAAGACTGACGCAGGACATGAGATGAATGCATCAATGCTGTTGTGCGTTAGAGGCAACGTTTATCGTTCGTTCATTTCAGGAGGAGCCAACGCCGAGCTTTTATAGGGGCCATGTGCTGGGCATGACGTCACTTTGGTGGCAATGCTGTTAATCTGAGTCTGAAGTTGGTACTACAAAAGTGTAGCAAGCCTGAGTTTCAAAACCTAATCTGGGTTTGGTACAAAAAGTGTAGAATCAATATTCTGGCATTTGCACAGTTCAATGACCCTTTGGCGCCTGTTCGTCATAATCATCCACGTATCGCGGGGTTTGGGTGTACACCCGACTGTCCAGTGTCGTTCTGCACACCCTGTGGAGTTGGCTCGGGTCCTGGTCTGGGTCCTGCATTCGGATCCACTGATGCTTCAGACTTGGTCTGGGGAGCGTTCGGGACTGTTCTGTCCGCGCGGGCTTGCGATGACTCCGAGTCTAGGCCCGCGTCGGATTCAGACTGGCGATGCGTCGCGGGCATTCCAGGCGCCGGTCGATCTGGTGGAGAAGCAGCAGCCTGAGTCACGTCGTCACTCTGGCGCGACGTCGCAGGTCTGCCGGGGTTCCCTGCTGCTGCTTGGGCTTGCAGGATGCGATATTCCCCTAAGAAAAGTACATCGATTCACATCCGGCGACACAAAGCCATGGTTAGATTGGTCCCGAGGTGAAGAGTAAGAGATAGGTGATACGAACAGGTCGAGTAGACGCCCCGGTCGTCTTTTCGGGCTTGCTGGCGCAGTAATCCGTACCACCAGGCGGCGAGCCCTGCGGCGACGACGGCCACGCCGCCAAAGAGCGTCTTTCAATGGACGAGCGCCCTGAGTCCTTTGAAAGGGTAAAGTGGGATGGCGTGCACGCTTACCGTTACGCGTGATCTCGGTACCGGAGGGGGTGTCTTGTCCATGCGCGCAGGGAAAGTGGACGACGTTTGTAGCAAGGATGTGCCGGAATTTCAGATTGATTTGCATGACGTCACTGCTCGATCGACATTCTCCATGCAAAGGTTGACCTCCTCCAAATGATGTGTTTTGCTCGAATCACTATCTTTACAAGTCGCAGGGTCCATGCATGACGATCATGGGATTTCTGCTATCAGCAAATGCATTATAAGCACATCTACTGCCCCGCCAGGATGCCCTTGCAATGTCTCAAAATGGACCAACAGACAGCCTGGAACTCGAGGTCAAGACTCCACCCGATCGATCAATCACTCATGCTATGACGATCCACGCGAGCGACATCACATCAGAGTAGTACACTCCTCAACATCTTGAACAAGTTCGGGACTCGATAGCTAATCAACCCGAGGTTGCTCTGTTTGTAGCTCAGACGGGGATCAAGACCCAGTTCTGCCTCTCGCTGCCAGTTCCAGTGCCGAAAGAGACGGGCTCTCCGTTGACCACTTTCTGGAGGCCCCAAAAAGACTGTGAGGCCGCCGTCTTGAACGCTGAAAACCGATCGCGTCAATCAATGCACAAACCTGACACAGAAGGGGGAAGGGGATACGAACGTGTATACACCCTCAAGCTCCCTGATTGTCCAAACATAGTTGTGAGCAGGCAGCGTTTTCAGGACGCCACTCCCCATCCGGGCCCGATCTGGAGAGTGGGGGCGAGCTTGGGAGAGACGCTTTGCGTCCTCCCGTCACTGTGGTTGACGATGCTCCACTACATGACCCGAAATCAGGATCTCGCATCGTGAGTTTCGAAGTCAAACGAATTGGAACGAACCACTTGAGTGGGTGCATTATCGAGGTCGTGACGGTCACGACGGCATTGTCACCGTCATAGTTGATCGCGAGGGATTTTCCGCTGAGGGAGGTAACCCTGTTGACGACGAAGTAGTCTCCAGCGGGTGGTTTGGACATTGTTGAAATGCAGATGGATGGGATGAGTCTGAGAGCTCGAAGCTGAAAAGAACAGCTTTTATCCTTTCTCGAACCCAGCACAAAACCGAATGAACCGGGATCTCAGGGGGGCGGACGTTCTAAAGCTTGGACCGAATAAGCAACCAAACGTTCTTCATGAGAATTCCACCGAGTTCGACTTGACGCAAAGTTCCGAAGTTGGTTAGGAACGTCCGTCACCTGACGGGGCGTTGATCACGGTGTTCATTGCGGACCCATGGTCTGGACGCACGAACGTGAAGCTTGACTCGCATCTAGTGCGCTACCAGATTTTCCCCTGGAATATATGAGTCAGGTTTCCACTGGATCACGACTCGGAAGAAGGGTATTTCTAGTCAATTACATGGGTCCGTAAACTTGACCCCTGACGTCACGGACCACGAAAAACCCACAATCGCCTGCCAGTGTGAACGACGGCGATCACGAAGGATCATGGTGTCAAGGGTATGGGCCAGGACGGAGTGTGCCGGATGACTTCTACTATAGAGTCAGCTTGGTGGGCCCAGGCAAGGTATAAACAATCAAAGAAGATGCTTGCGATCTTCCTTCGAGTTCCCCGGATATCGATGATCTACGCCCACCAAGGGGAGACCTTACGCGACTTGTCGACCTAGAGGATTCTTGTAGCGGGGAACTTGCTTTTGCTCGCGACCCGTATCACTGGATTGATCATATGAAAGTGTCGTTCTCCTTACGACGTGACATGACCAATCGTGTTTCCCTTCAAAATGGCACATCTCTGCGTCAGCAAGGATTCGAGTGCATACTAGTAAATTACCATCCAGGGGCCATCGAGACATCATCCTTCAAATCAGAGTTTCACCGAGTTTTGCAACAATTCAGGAGAACTAAGTCGAAGTCCCATGGTCTGAACTGTGCACGAACGTGAAGCTTGACTTGCAGATTCGCATCAAGTGCGGCACCAGATATTTCCTGTATATGGTTGAAATCGGCGTCAGGAATCGCGAAGGGTGTGCGCCGGAAGGGAGATGGGCGTATAGGATAGACATAACTTCTAGAGTTGGGGCTTGATAGCAACTTGTGCCAATTGAAATATTGTTCAATGCTCATAATGGACAGTACCCTCATCTCCGTTCTGGCTCACACGTTTCATGATTGTCGTCCACGAACAATCAACCTTTCGTGGTCCACGCCAAAAGTCGAATCAACGGACTTGGGTCCCACCAACCGGGTGCCAGTGCCAACTGCCAACCTTCTCTTGATCCGTGATTCTGTGAGCCATGGTGGAGCGGAGGGGGAAAGTATCTAGTCCCGCACTGTAGATGCGCGTTTGCACGTCAAGTCTTTTTTACGTCCGTGCATCCATACCACTGGCACTGACTGGCAACGGGCCCGAAAAGAATACTACCGTAATCATTGAAGGCCCCGTCGGGCAAGGAACGCTCAACTTCGGCTCAAGTCTCATGAACGGGCCGCCCATGAAGAAAACAGTAACCAGTAGAACTCGGGAAGCAACGTTGGTTGCTTCGTTCGGTGCAAGCTTATCCATACGGGAAAGTGAGCGACTTCTTTTCCGCACTCCCTCAAATCCCAGACAGATGGGTTCAAGGCTCATCTCATCCGATCTCCATTCGAAAAACCATCCCGAGGAGAGTATCACTAGAAATCGTCAACAAGGTTTCCTCTCAGTCAAAATCCCTCGCGAGGGCAAAAACACCGCCGTGAGCGTCACCCTCGGAGCTTGCGAATTTACCCAGTCAAGCGGTTGGTCCAATTCGTTTGTAAGTACCTCGGCATCCACGATGTTGAGATCTCCTCATTCCAGCGGCACGCCAGTGGACCATCAGGAATTACAAGAACGGGGAGACGCACTGGCAAACCATCTCGACTCAGGTTTCCAGATCGGCGTAGTGGATGGCGTTCTCCCCTTCCTGCTAATCAGGCCTAGTATGTTTAGACCATTCGAAACTTGGGAGATAGCAAGGGTGTATGCACGTTCGTATCCCCCCCTTCTGTCTCAGTTTCGTGTATTAAAGGACGCGATCGGTTTTCGAACAGCGGGGAGTAGGTTTCTGTCAGCGCGGGATAGCAGCGAAACGCAGCATTGGATCTTGACCCCCGTCGGGTGAACTACAAACAGAGCTACCTCTCGGACAAGTTGTTTAGCTATCCGAGTCCCGAACTTGTTCAAGACGCCAACGAGGAGTGTGCTACTATACTGTTATCCCCATTCTGAGTGCATGTCGCGCGTATCTTGATAGCACAGGTGATCGATCCCATCGAGTGATGTGACTGAAAAAAAACAAAGGAAAGCGATATATAAAAGCCTGTGCGACTCAGTGCGTCGAATACAGTGCAAGTAAAATAGTATACAGGTAGTCGACTCGAAAGGAAATTCAGATAGCAAGGAGCAACGACAAGCAGCGTGGGACGGGTACCTGGGTTAGTGAGCAAGGATAGCAGGAAGAAGAGCTAGAACGTGGATGAACAGCCGATATGAGTGACGTCATGACGAAAAGAGAACAGATAGCAATGTCCCTTGGCGAGTTTTTAAAGGCGTCAATCAGACAAAAGAAAAGAAAGAAAAAGAAAACCTCGACTAGTGGTCAACATTCCTCCCAGCCAGATTCAGCCGCTTCTCGAAGGATCACCACGTCTCCTTCGAGGTCCGCACCTTCTTCCACGGCATCCTCAAGGAAAGTATTAAACAATTTCGTCCCATCCCCGACGACATTCTCTTTTGGGATCCAACTCGCCTGGGACATCGGGTATCTGAATCAGATCATCCATCAAGTCAGTTTCTGCCAGCCAACGAGGGAGGGAAAAAAAAAGACAAGGAGGACAGACAGCTCGGTCAGCTCACCCTTCCCACTTTGCCAACCACATGTAAATATAGCCCTCGGTTTTCTTCCGACCAACAAGTTTCTCGACGAAATAGACTTCCGTTTCGCCAGTAACATGAGGCTCGGAGCAATCGGGGCGTGCACACGTATCGTCGTGATTCCGAAGAGTCTTGCGTGTGGCACCTTTTGGACAAGAAAAAAAAAACCCGTTTCAGCACGGATACGGAAGAGACTTGCTTCTTTCTGCAACGTACTTTGAGTCCTAACAGATTTGTGGTCGTCTGTTCAGCAATCGCGCTCGAACGCGTCCATGGAATGGAACTCACTGGCATGTCGGACATATGAACGCGGCTCTAGGTTCGACTCTGGGATCCCCAGGCTGGATCGCTACACACCCATAGTGGAACCACATGTCACAGCTGTATCGAATCAAAACATGTGATCAGTCGCACAGCAAGCTTCCCACACGAGCCAACTCACTTGTCACATTGGATAAACTGGAAAAAAAAGAGGGTTCAGAAAACCTGTTTTGAACGAAAAGGTATCAGAAACGTACCTGGACATCCCAAGGGCTGAACGCGCTCGGGAGCTCTGGCCACACTCCATCAACTTGAGATATCACCTCTTTCGTCGGGGGCGACTTGACGCGGCGTGCGTTGCGTGGATTTGAAGGACTCGGTTTCGTAAGTGATGACGACGCTGCCTTCATCGCCTGGTTCTCTCGTCCCTTCCGGGGGCGTATTCGAGTAGCCGTCCGCGAGTCTTGGTCAGCCTCCTCAGCACGAACAACGGGCTCTGATACAGACGGCGTCACAGGTGCTTGCACTCGGGATCGAGGTTCGGGTGTGGGTTCCGGCTCCGGCTCCGCTCCCACAGCCACTATCTGGCCGTTCCGAACGTGGTATTTCACAAGAGACTTTGATTTTGCATTCAGCGCCAGTTTGCGTCTCTTTGGACGGACGCGAGCGTGCTCAGAGGCCGTCCGTGTTGCGTGGACCTCCTTCCCCCCGCGTTCGCTCCGCTTTGTCACGAACAGATGGGACGTCGCGTCTTCTGAACGCTCTCCCGAACCGTCCACGACGCCGCTGCTTGTGAAGCTTTCCGGCGCGAGTCGAGGCGCGATCGGCATCGTTGTACTCGGTGCAGATGTCCCCGCCCCGATCCCACAAGGAGGTACGTTCGCCGAGACCTGCAAACCCTCGTGTCAAATGTCAGTGCTGAACCATGCAGAGTTGACATACCCCAGTGGACACCCTTTCCCCCTGCCCTTCCTGCGACGCATCGTCCACGGGGATACTACCTCTAGCCTCAGGAGACACGCGCTCGCCGCGGCTGTCTGCGCACCCACTCTCTCGCCCCGCCTCGCCCCTCTCCCCTTCCCCCGCCTCCTCCCCCTCGCCATCGACAGCGCCCTGCTTCCTCTTCACGCCCCCCATCGTCCCCGGAAGCCTTAAGTAGATCTTCATCGGTTCCCGCCTCACCAGCGACGCAAGCTCGTCCACCGAAGCCTTCGGCCCGCCCACAGCGCGCCCACTCAGTTTCACAGCCGTCGTCTCCGACGCAGCACGTACGATGGACGCCGCCGTGCGCGAGAAAGAGCGGGCGCGGTACGGTTCGGAACGACGCCCTCTGGAGCTGCTTCCGAGGGATCTGTCGGCGGGCACGACGGGCGCACTGGTACGGTACTTCTTGCGGCGTCGTGCGGCGTCGGCGTTGTTGTCCCCGTCCCCGTCCTCGTCCCTGCCATGGAGCGCGCGCGCGAGATCGCCTACGTCCGTATCGTCGAGCGATGTGAGCGAGGACAAAGATCCGGCAGAGACTAGAGGTAAACTCTGTGATTCGGGTCGATGGGTGGGCGTGGGATTGTGAAGCATCGATGGGTCGATAGTAAACAACTCCAGTGCCAACGTCGATGTCGATGTCGAAAGCTGCTGCGAGGACTGAGGATGAACAGACGAAGCACGAGAGGGGTGTTGTGAGAACATCAAAGGGAGAGATGCAGAGTCTAGGACGGGCGTCGACATGCCTGACGCGCCGAGCATGAGTGCAGTCGACACCTCGTCTTCTTCTTGTGTTGGACGAGAACCGGAAGAATCGTCGGGGGTTGGATACCGTGAGGGTGTCGTGAAGGTCGGGTGCGAAGGACGACGCCATGGGGATGAAAAACCAAAGTCACACCCATCCATTGACAAATACGCTGGGCCAATGTCATTGACATCAGGATGGTGCTCGGGCAACTCGACGTCAGGCTGCCCTACTGACGATCCCTGAGGTACTTGAGACGAATCTTCGTTCGACATAGCGATCGACCGTCGGTCATTGGTGACAGTGATAACAGGCATTCCCAAGTTCGTTGCAGAAATCGATCCCTCGACGCCCGCCCGGTCGGCTTGAGGTCCAGGACTCGACCTTCCGTCGTTCATCCGAGCATCCGCACTAACCTCTTCAGTAGTGTCGACTCCAATGCCTCTTGCACCGTCCCTGGAATCTGTCAGTTCTTCCGTGACTTTCTGACCCGCTATCTGTCCGTTCACATCGCTACCACGTTCCACCGAAGGCAAGCTCCCAACAGCTGGGAACGGGGAAAGCAGGGGAGGGGTCAAAGGCGACAGCGACTCAGAAAACGCCCCGAGTGAGCCTTGTCGAGCCGATCTCCGATCGCTACCATCCAGTAATCCCCGATCTTCGCCAATCGAGGGTTCTGGTGTCAAAAATGGAGGTGTGGGTATGACGGGCAAGTTCCGAGGAAGATAAGGATGAGTACGTGAAATGAGTGTTGAGGCTGTGGTAGCGCCGTGTTCGCGTGTCAAGCGACTGACCACCCAGGGCTCACGATCGTCGGCAAAAGTCTCCGATGGCGGAGTGGGAAGACCGGATGTCAGTCCTCCATCGTCAGCCTCCACTAGGGATGATTGCCGACGATGTCCCGGTGCAGCAGGTTCGAGTTCAGGAGCTATTTTCACCCTGCCTGTAACCGAAATCCTGTCGCCGTCTGTATCAGAGGTCATCTGAGTGTCCTCTGGATCTGACTCCGCACGGGGTTGTACAGGGTAACCTACGTGCTCCTCAGACCCTGAAGCACGAGATACCGATATCGGCGTGGCATCGGTACTACTTAGAGAGCTCGACGGAGAACTGAGCGGCTTTGGTGAGTTACCAGACGGCCCCAACCTAGGTGCCACCATCGAGGAACCAACGCCTTCAGTTGTGAAAGCGGGAGTTTGGATAGGTGCATTTTGAAGGTCCCTTGTTGGAGACGATGGGGTCTCCGTTGCAAGGCTGGTGGCGCCAACTGAAGGTACGGCCAAAGTGTCCTGAGAACTAGAAGCTGTTGGTAGGGCAGTGGACTGCACCCGCCGCAACGGCGAGCTATCGGCCCCGGGTTCAGTCGGGTCAGAAGATAAGGAAGGAGCAGACATAGGTAGCTGGGTATCCGAGGCCGTCGAGCTGCGAAGCGGGTAGTCACCATCACTATGAGGTGTTTGACTATTCGGTACGATGTTAGTTGCACTAGGGAGGTCGGTGTCGTGTAGGAAGCGAGCAAAATACTCTGCAGAATATGCGGTCGGTCGTGCTGGATCGTCCAAGTCAGCGATCGCTCCAGAACGTGTCACGTGTAAAGACCACGCCAAGGCGCAATCTCTTTGCCTTCGGTGGACGAAGGTACGAAAATAGCCTCAGATCAACCTGCCTGGGCAAGACGTAAAACCTTCATGGTCTTCCCACCAGTTGCATGCATATATGCACAAATACATTGTAGGGATGGTGGTAGGAGCAAGACTCACCGAAATTGTCAGCGGACCGCCCAAGCGTCGCTGTAGAAGTAATAACATGAGTTCATCTGAATAACAAAGTATCCAAGAGACGGTCATGTTGGAATGGCAGATACTTACGTGGATCGATGTTCCAGTCGATGGGTATAAATCCAGGAGCAGAGGTCTGAGAATACGAGAGGGAACATGAGGGTTCAGACGTGGGTGAGGGTGGACATGCTTGGGTAGACGCGTCAACGTATTCTGTGGAGGTTCAGAATAGAAATCATTCAATCAAGCCCGTCATGAAAAAGGCAGACGAGCGCCACGGAACGAGACAAGGACAAAATAACACATATCGGCGCATATAAGAGGGAACACGTGACGAACGGACCTTTTCCTGGCGCTGCAGGCGGCGGTGACGTTTCTGTAGGAATCGCGATTGAAGAAAGATGTGATGATGACTCAGAATGCGATGTGGACGAGGTTGCAGAAGTAGATTGTGTTAATTGCAATGTCGAATGCTGCCGAGATGGATCGGGGAGTGATCGGGGAGGCGACGATGTTCCGGAGGGTTCCTGTCCCGTAGGATTCACAGATGGTGGAAGAGGCGATGGCGAAGTTGCTTCCTGATGGATCATTGACAGATCTGGGAGAGATAAATTGAGAATTGATTCGCACTTGAAACACAAAGAGAAGAGAGACTCGCGAGGTGGAGATGCGCGATTTTCACGAGCGAGTAGCACTTCGACCGCAGACTGGATCGAAGCCAGGCTCTCTACGAGCGTCTTTTCAGAGACAGTGCCGGCGTCGGCGCCTTCGAGTGGCGATTCCGTATGCGTGCCTGCTCTCCCGCCTCTTCCACGTCTGCCGCGTCTTCCACGACCCCTGGATGCTGTACCCGTGGAGCTGCCGCCAATCACGCCCTCCAACTCCGCGATATACCTGTCTGTCTTGTTCTGCGCGGTGTGCAGGGCATGGAGCTGAGAAAGGGCATCCTTGACATCCGACTCGACATTGCCAAGGCTCCCCTGGAATGCAGTGAACTGGGACTGGAGCGCTCTCAACGATGCCGAGATGGAGTCGGACGCGACGTCGGTGGCGAGGGGGACGAACGGAAGGTGCGGGCCGGACATGGAAGAGGACAAAGGAGTCGGCTGGAGATGGGAACTTGAAGAGAATTGGGGGTGGCGAGTTGGGTCGTAGTACCACCAATGCTGCGGCTCCGAGTACCCGTTGGGGTACCACTGTCGAATGCTCTGCGCTGGCAACGTCGATCTCGGCGTCGGATACGACAACGACGGTGAGGTGGGCTGTGCTGGATCTCTGCTCGCGTCCTGCGCACTGGCAGTCTGCTGAACCGAGGCTTGCCCTACAGTTGGCTGGGAGGATAGATGGGACGCCTCGAGGCCAGGATGAGCGACAACACCCGAGCTCGACGCCCTCCACACGGATGGATATCCTTCCAAAGCTTGACGCGACGCCGTCTCTGGGTGAGCCATGGCCGGCACCGACGGGCGATCATGAACCAAATCGCACGACGGCGATTTGACCACTCGGACTGAAATGAAGAGCGCGCCTCACTTCCGAAGTCCGACTGGCAGCGAGAGCGAGCGTCTGACGGGGCACATTCTCAACACCGACGACGACGACGCTCACATGTCTGTTGACCCCCGACTCGAAAACTTCACCGTCGATGCCGCGTACCGCGTGCTCGAGGTCATCGGCGAAGGCGCGTATGGCATCGTCTGGTCAGTGCACGTTACCTCTTGCGTCCCAGATCTGGATTTTGACGTCGTCTAGCTCTGCTATCCACCAACCGTCTCAGAGAAAGGTCGCCATAAAACGCATCACGCCGTTCGACCATTCCATGTTCTGTCTACGCACCCTTCGCGAGATCAAGCTACTCCGGCATTTTCGCCACGAAAACATCATCTCCATTCTCGACATCCTTCAACCTCCCAGTTTCGAGTTGTTCAAAGACGTATATCTCGTCCAGGAGTTGATGGAGACCGACTTGCATCGCGTTATCAGAACTCAGAAATTGAGTGACGATCATTGTCAGTATTTCATCTACCAGGTAATCGTCAGCATCTGCATTTTCAACTGAAATGATGGCCTAACAATGAGTGATAAAGACCCTCCGAGCCTTGAAGGCACTCCACTCAGCCGATGTCCTCCACCGTGATCTGAAACCCTCAAACTTGCTGCTGAATGCCAACTGCGATCTCAAAGTGAGTGCAAACGAATGATGCTCAGCGTCGCTTTTTATTCCACCGCGTGCCAGCTTTGTGACTTTGGTCTCGCGCGATCAGCACGACCGCCTCCGAATGTTGCAAACGATAGCAGCACGTTTATGACTGAATATGTCGCAACACGGTGCGTACGTTCTCGTTTCTGCCTAGTCTTGCGTCCGACGCGTCATAAAGATGGTATCGCGCCCCGGAAGTAATGCTGACCTTTAAAGAATATACACGGGCAATAGACATGTGGAGTGTCGGCTGTGTATTGGCAGAGATGCTCAGTGGGAAACCCATGTTTCCTGGACGCGACTGTGAGTGTTATCTATTTCCTCTCAGATGAGTTTGGGTTGAGACATGGTGCACGGAATACCGATCTATTACCATACAACTCGCACGCATACATGCACTCACCTACCCTAATTTTCACCCGAAGATCACGATCAGCTCTCCCTCATCCTCGACGTCCTTGGCACCCCTTCCATCGACGACTTTTATGCGATCTCATCACCCAGATCTCGCGAGTACATTCGCGCCCTACCATTTAGGAAAGGAAAGGATTTCAAGACGATGTTCCTCGGGGCCAACGAACTGGTCAGCCTTCAGATACCACACTACCTTATCTAATCTCTCTGCAGGCGATTGACTTTTTGGTAAAATGCCTCACATTTAGCCCAAAAAGACGTATAACGGTCGTCGAGGCTCTTCAACACCCATACTTTGAGGTGCGTATTCACATTCATTGAAATGATACCAGCGTCTTACTATGCATATTATTCGTTCGACATCCCTTGACTCGGCAATCAGCCTTACCATGACATTGACGACGAGCCCGTTGCGAATCCAATCGATCCATCCTTTTTCGATTTCGATAACGGAGAGTCATTGTCAAAAGAACAGCTGAAAGGTCGGTACTTGCCCTGCTCACATACATTCTGCGATCCTGCGACGACACTGGTTCACCACAATTAACAGAATTGATATACCAAGAAGTCACTTCGAGGCCACCACCAACGACCTCGTTCTTGACCTTGGGAGACGGCAACCCGTAACAAGCGTATCGCTGTCCTTGACCCTCCTCTTCGCTATGCGCGCTCGGGCCGGCTGCGTGGGCGAATGTCGAAGGGCAGGGAGGCTTCGATCTCGACGGACCGTCTTCTTGACTACTGCATTGCCCTCATGTAACCATCGCTGCTTTGTTTTTTTTATTCGCTCACTCTTGGCTATCACGCTTTTGGGTCTTTGTGTTTCCATCGTCACTGAGAGTGTATTTGGATGATACCATTTGGCTGTCAGTATTTTCGTACTAGATTGCATGGGTGCGGTAGATGTATATGATGATTGTTTGATGGGTCGAGCCTGACTCGTAGGATCTAGACCTGGCTATGCTGTCAGGACACCGCGGGGATGCGCTGATTTCTATGGGAGCATCGACACTGTTATTCATAGTCAAACATATCCTGTGCACGCGACCCGCGTCGTGGGTAGTGGCATCGATAATCATAGGTGATTGCGCTGATTTGGGCCGTGGGATATCGAGATCTGCCATACCGCCCTTCTGCACTGTCAGGGTCGAGAATCCAGGAATGACTGCCCCGCCTGTACCTCCGCACCCTCCTGGGTATGCTGGTTACGTGGTGCAGCCTCATCTAGACCAGCCACCTCCTCTGCCCCCTCTGCCCCCTCCATCATACAGATCTCACTCCCAGCCATCTCCTCCCCCGCACCCCTCCACTCCTCTCCCCGCCCCGCGTCCCCATCGCCTCGACCCGAACCTGCCTGCCAACGTGCGCCTCGTGCATCGTGTCACCTCCATGTGTCGCTGATTACTCCATTTTTCATATTACATGTACAAACAGATGGCGAGGACTTTAGACAACCAGGCCGCTGCTTTTCACCAGCCCCCACACCACGACCCATACCGCAACCTCTCGCCCAGACCCCCTTCCCAGCAGCCTCCTTACAACCACCATCCAGCAGCCTTTGCCCCTCCTCCCGCCCATCGCATTTCAGTTCAGCCCCCTCCAGACCAGAACGCGTTCGGCCCTTGGAACCACGCAAATTCGCCTGCCGCAATCCCTCTTCCTGTCTCTCCACGACCCCCACAGCATTCCTATACCCACCAAGCCCCTTACCAACCACAGTTTCAGCCACCGCCGCTCCATCATAGAGCTTCCTTAGCAGCACCATCGAGCTACAGTCAACCTCCCCACCAGCCACAGATGCACCCGAGGTCCAGCTCTGTTCAACCATCGTATGCCCCTCCACAGACTTCCTCCCCAACCCGGCAAAGCGGCGTACCATCCCTCACCGCCCCTCTCCCAGCCATACAGTCATTAACGACTGCCTCCCACACCATCCAGCAGTCTAACCATGACCCTGCCTTAAAAATAAACTGGGCCCGAGACGTCCTCATGCTCGCCGACCGCTCTCAGCACAACTCAAACGATGATACGCCACCCGTTGGACCCATCGTCATACAGGATCCACAACTCTTGCGTCTCGTGCAAATCGCGGTCCCGCTCGTCCTTCAAATCGCGTCCGCACAACACCCTAATCCAATCCCCATCTTTGCTGCGGAGGCGATCTATCTTCGCGCCACGTTTTCCGCCTCGGGGGCATACCCAGATCATGCTCCACACAATCCCCGTCTCGCCTTCCGCGACTTTGAACAAGCCGCGCGGGCAGGGTACGCGCAGGCTTGGTTCCGGCTTGGCCGCGACTATGAAAATTTCAACGATACAGCCCATGCCCGCGACTGCTTTGAACGCGGTGTAAAGCTTAACGTCGAGAGTTGTGTTTACGTGAGTGCTTCGCCGCCTCGAATCCGTGTCGTAAATAACTTTCCCATGCCGCATCTGTAAAAGCGCATGGGAATGGCACACTTGATGGGCCAACTCGGTCTCCCTGCTCAGCCAGAGATCGGACTTCCCTTGATCCACCGTGCTGCGACGCTTGCTTCTGTACAGGTCCCGCAGCCGGCATACGTATACGGTTTACTTCTTCTTGGAGAATTCTCCCATGTCACCGTCCCCCCGCAAGTCTTCGCGCCGCTCGTTCCACCGCACTCTTCGGCCCAACAAGAAGCGCGGCTCCATTTGGAGCGGGCTGCATTCCTCCATTTTGCTCCTGCCCAATACAAGCTCGGACATGCGTACGAGTTCGCGCTCCCACCTTTCCCGTTCGATGCCCTTCTCAGCGTCCAATATTACTCCCTCGCAAGTCAACAAGGCGAGGTGGAGGCAGACATGGCGCTCAGCAAGTGGTTCTTGTGTGGAGCTGAAGGTGCCTTTGACAAGGACGAGAACCTTGCGTTCACGTTTGCAGAAAAGGCTGCCAAGAAAGGTTTGCCGAGTGCAGAATTTGCAATGGGTTACTACAAGGAAGTCGGCGTCGGCGGTCCCAAGGACATTGAGGCAGCCCGCATGTGGTACCAATCGGTGAGTCGAGCCGAGGGCTCGAATCGAAGACGTGACAGCATGACTGATCCCAATCACTAGGCTTCCGATCATGGTAACACGGATGCTACCGAGCGTCTGGCTGCCTTGTCTCAGCCTTCTCCCCAATCGCTCTCGAGGCAAGAGCACGATAACATTACGGAATCCAAACTTGTTCGTAAACGCACGCAAGCCAAGCAACGCTCGGAACGCGAGGGCGGTGCTCCGAGACCGTCGTTGGAGGACGGCCGACAAGTGGTCGAGGTGATCAGGAAGAACTCGACGGCCCGTCACCACGGACACGGATCTAGCGCTGCACCCACCCCGGTCCTCCCACCCGTCGCAGAACAACCGCCTGCTGCTCACGCGATGAGCCCACAGACGCAACAAGCTCCCGGGGCTCCACACCAAGCAGGACCTCAAAGGCAATTCCCGAACCAACATCGGTACACGCTCGTCGATCCCGGATCCAAGTCTGCTGGTAGCGCGTCGCCGCCGTCGAGAACGGACTCTCCGGGCTATGCGCGGCCTGCGGGACGTCCGCCGGCTCAGCGTACGGGAAGTATGCCCTCTCCTACTCCTCAAGACGTGGATGGGAACGTATATCAACAACCGCAGCCGGCGCGTACGCCTGCCAAGGGCCCGACGACGTTTGCAGAGATGGGTATCCAAGGGGTGAAGCTCGAGGAGAAGGAATGTGTGATCATGTAATCTCTCTTTCATTGTTCTTGCCACTCCGTCGCGTAGGTTTAGCATGGATATATCCCGTCGTTTCACTTTGGGTCGTAGTTTTTGACACGTTCATGCTAATTTTGCTATGATTTTCTCGTCCTCCCCTTCCTTGTTTCGCTTCTTTTATTTACTTTGAAATGACATCTCGACTCTCTCGAGGGACTCTCTTTGTCATTGGTCCTTTATTACCAGCATACTGTCGTCGTATACGCGAGGGTGGAGATGCCACGGTCGTCGGGGTTGATGGTTGAAGCGAACTGCTCTTCCGCCGGGCTTGGGAGCCTGGCGCTCTTGTTCTTGCCTTGTAAGAGCCCTAAGCCTACATCGAGAGCGTCATATCTTGAACCCTGAGGTGGACGGTGAGTAGGTAGAAATGGACACAGAATTGTCGGGTATACCGGTCTCGGTGAAATGCCGGTCTGTATACACCAGGTGGCTGTGTCATAATACCTGACCTTTCCGCCGTGCATCGAAGTCCAAGAATGCCGAACGCGACGCAGTTCGATGTCACGACGTTCTCCGCAGAGACTTACTTTGCAACCCAGTCAGAGCCGAGCACGCTCAAAGCTGATATTCAAGATATATCCCACTTCATCGATAGACAGATCGAGAAAGGAAGGAAAGTTGTCCTCGTGACGGTGAATTATCCCCTCCGCTTCGTCAGATCCATCCATTGATCTTACAGCCCGAGTAGAGCGGGGGTACAACCGTTCCATTGGAGCTCAACGTGTGAGCCTGAACTTCAGGTGAAGACATGATCATTACTTATTCGACTCTAGTGTTCGATTTCTTGATAACTTCAGTGCAGGTGTGTTTCCCCGAGATCTGCCACCGTGAACGAACTCACTATTTTCTTCGAGGCACACGAGGTGCAACCTCCGCCGAATACTTTTTAAAACAGGGATATGCGGTCATTTTCATGCATCGGCAATTCAGTCTTCAACCATTTAGCCGGAACTATTCCCATTCAACCCATCCTTTCCTTGATTTCCTCGAGATAGATGCCGCGTTGCCTTCTTCCTCCACAATTGACTCCCCGTACCCGTACTCGAATGATCCCTCGCCAAGCGCAGGCCAACCACACATCACAGTGAAGACGTCTGAGCGCGTAGGCTTGTTGTCCGTCTTGCGGGCCTACAAGGCTGTGCAGGCTGAGGGAACTCTACATACCCTCACGTTTGTCACGATCAACGATTACCTCTATCTGTTACGCGCGATAAGCAAAGAAATGAAAAGGTTGGGACCGAGGGCCATGTATTACCTCGCTGCCGCTGTAAGCGACTTCTTCTTACCCAGGCAAAAACTGGTCAGTACGATGGTTTATGCTTTTCGACGGTCCCTAAATGACAAGATCAGTCGGAACACAAGATCCAGTCGGGAAAGGGTAGTTTGCATATAGAAATGGATCAAGTGCCCAAAGTTTTGAAACCCCTGGTCTCCGAGTGGGTGCCAAGCGGTTTTGTTGTCTCTTTCAAGGTGCGTGCAGCGACGCGCGACATGCCATTGATTGCTTACACGTCGATCGATCAGCTCGAAACCGACCAAGCACTGCTCATACCCAAAGCGCGTCAAGCGCTTGAGCGATATGGGCACCAGGTCGTCATTGGAAACGACTTGCACCATCGAAAACATCGCGTGGTGTTGGTGTCACCAAGATCGACCTCACCTAACCGGAAGCCTGGCCCGGACGGTCTTGAATACGAAGAAACTTGGATTGAGATCGACCCCTCGCCGTCCGCGCCACACAAGGAGATCGAGGAGGAAATCGTGAGAGAGTTGGTAGCACGGCACGACGCTTGGATCAAACGGGCGTGATACATGTTGTAAAAGAAAAGGAACGTACTCGTAGCGCAATCTCTGGTTACGTACAACTCTGGATGGCATGGTTGAAGCTGTGTAATGAGCTGCTAAGTCAAGCCTAAGGTTAAGTCACGTAAAGTTTATTTTCGGTAGTATTTCTGGCTTTTGTCTCATCACGACCAACAATGACGGACGCAGAAACGACTGCAAGAAGGTACGAGTCATCTGTCAACATCACCAACGCGCTCACCACCATTCTCGACAGCGAACTCGTGGACGACGAGAGCGATGAGGACGCCTCCGAAGCCCAAGGACAGATCATCACGTCTTTGCGAGCACAAGTAACAGACTTGTTCTCGCAGGTCACACAACTCAACAGCAAACTCGTCGCTTCGTATGATCGAATGTCCGACCTCGAGGATCAACTGCACGATTCCTCTTCTTCACTGCGGAAGGCCTCGGTCACCATTTCTTCCCTCGAGCTCGAACGGAGCCATCACCTGGCCGCTTTGAATACCGGTCTGCTCGTAGAGAAAGCGCATGTCACTGCAGAGCTAAACAGACTGATGGAACGCGCAACAGAGGAGGCTGCTCAGCGCGGTCAGGCGGAAACTGCACGTCATGACATTGAAAAGGACCTCGATGATCTCAGCGCGACTCTTTTTGATCAAGCAAACACCATGGTCGCGGAAGCGCGGCTCAACCAGGCTAAAAGCGAGAGAAAGGTGCAGGATGCGGAGCAGGCCCTCAAGATCGCGGAAGATGCCGTCAAGGACATGCAGGTCCAGATGCAGTCTCTCCAAGCCGAAAAAGAAGCAGCCGAACGCGATGCAGGAGAGGCGAACCTCACTATGGGTAAGGGCAAGTGGGTCGAGCGCGATGATTCGCGCGTTGGAGAAGTTCCCAGAATCCGTTTCATGACCACGCACGCACCCTACGCTGAATTCATTGCGTTCGTTGTGCACCTGAGGGGGCTGAGGATATCACAGCCGACTCCTCCTGTTATATCGACGCTTCTAAACCAGCCATTCGTTGCGCGTCTGCTTACCGAGGATTCGTACGTTATTCAACCCACTCAGTTCTCCGGGCTGATTCGACGGCGTATATGTAGTGAACCCACCGTACGGCTCGACCTCGCGCCTTCCCTGAATTGGCTGTCTCGTCGCTCAGTCCTTGCTGCAATCCACACCGGTATGCTGACAGTGGAGCCTGTGTCCTTTTCGAGTCTTGTCCAGGAGCTGCAGCAACATCTTCAATTGATGTCCACCTCTTCCTTGTCCTGCGCTCTCTGTGGAACCTTAATCGTACGCTTATCATCCACGACGCCCGTTTCGCGCTCCCACAACACGAATGGAGGTTCGTGGTTTAAATATCCTCGCGCGCTTGGTTCTACGCAGAATCACAACGCTGGTGCACCGCACTCGGCAGAGTGCGAACCACCCGGGCAGGTATACATTTTCCGTCTCGCCACTCCTACCACGTCTACTACACCACCCGTTCTGACGCCTGTGCATACTTCTTCGGCGTCCATGTCTGTCGTTGGCACTTCCTCCCGACCTCCTGTCAATCTCACACCGTCCTCTCGCGTACTTCAGACACAGACGCAAAATTCGCCGTATCCCCTATGTACATCAAATTATTGCCTGACGAGGCTTCGAAGTACGTGCTCATTGTGGGCATTTGTGCGTGTTGGGATTGTGGAGCGGATATGGGAGGAGGACGTTGTCCAGCCTCCCAAACCCCATGTCAATCGCGACACTCAGGAGAAGCATTCACCGCTGAATACCTCGGGCGTGGGCAATCAGCCCCCAAGCAGCACGACGTTTCTTTCAGCTTCTGAGAAACCTCCCGTTCCACCACGACGAAGGAGGCTCTGGGAGATGGCTAGTGCGTTAGGAGAGAGGGCTGTCAGTTGGAGCAAGGAAGGTGGAGAGAATACCAAGGATAAGGATAGGGAAACAGAGAAGGACAACGCGAAGAAGTTTCCTGCTCCTCCATCTCATCCTTCTGCCCCCCACTCTCATGCCGAGTCTTCCACTCCCCGGGTAAATGTACAGGACCCGCCACCACTTCCGAAACGCAACGTCGTCCGCGATACGGCCACAACAGATACAGTTATTCCCCCGTCAGATACGCACAACGGAATTGACGCTCTAGACATCAAAGTACCCGCTGCCGACGCGAACGGTCACATCGATCCAGACAAAGCAGACCCAAATGCATATGATTCCTCGACGCCCATCGATGAAATTACCTTTGCTGCACCAATATCCGAGACTTCCGAGACGCCGTTCACAACGTCGCAACCCGTTGCTGCTGAGCCGAGTATGCCAGCCATCCAAGATCCCCTGCCGCCACCTTCCCCACACACCGTTCCGCTCCCCATGACGCCCACCATGCCGAACCCCATCTCGCGCGTGACGTCGCCTGTCCCACGTTCCCATTCAAGGCTCTCTGCCGCATCACCGCCCCGTTCACGCCCTGCTAGTCCCGTTGTCAACCGTTCACACGCGGGGTCGCCGGCACCCACTGCAATCGCGCGTGCGACATCCCCGTCGCCTGGATATGCACCCTCTTCATCACACATTAGAGGGAAATCGTTGATGCCGTTGTCGTTGGCTTCGTCGAGGTCGGCATCGCCTGTTCCGGCGACCGGACCGGGTGCACCGCCACTTCCGAGGCGCGCGGCTGCAAGACGGGCCGTTCCGCCGCCTCCATCGTCGGGGGCTCCGAAAGTTGCCGAAGAAGGAGGGAAGGAAGAGGGAGTGTCACCCGTTGCTACCGCTACCGCTGTCGATGCTGTCCCTGAAGTGGATGCGCCCAAGGCAAGCGAGGCAGAAGTCCCAGCGGAAAGGAAGAGTAGCGACGGCGAAGGAGAACGGGAAAGAGAAGCGGGAGCTGATGTCCTCAAAGAAGTCAATGTTTCTCAGGCTGTTGCTATACCCATGCCAGCAACGGAGGCTGATCCGGAACCCGCCAAGGATGTGGAAGGGACAGTAAATGGTACGTCTATGACTGTCATCCCGGATCCACTCCCTCCACGCGCCTCGGAGGGCGATGGTCGCACGTCGATGGACACGACGAGCACGAAACAATCGTCGAGCTCCGAGGGCGAAGGTTTCGTGAGCGATGCGACATGGGAAGAGCGTACGTGGAAGGAGCTTGTGAGGTTAAAGGAAGACATGTTTTGGGCGCGGATCGGTGGGATACGTGCTCTTCAAGGGTGATTGTGCGTGTTAAGTTAGATTCTTTCTTTCTTTTCTTTCTTATTTGTTTGGTATACCTGTAGTATGTGCACGAAGTAATGCTCCAGTACTGGGTGAAGTATTTCTGGCGATATTGGATGCGTTCGGAGAAATCGTAATACTGTATATATGCTTCTAGGAATATACTTATAAAAGAACATGTGTTATGCACACCGTGCATCCGCCCCCGCCAATGTTAGGATAAGTTCTATTCTCTTCCCTTCTTTTCTTTTCTTCGGTAACGGAATGATGTGCACGAAATAACAGTGGGATTAAAGGTCGTAAGTAAACGTTAACGAAACCACAATTAAATTAGTCAAGAGATACAATCGAGGAGCCACTCGCGCGAACCTGCTACGCAAGTGCCGTATCAATCAGTCCCCCCCCGGCGAGCATCAGCGCCAACTTTTCAGCATCATTACGAGGAAGCATACACCTTTTTTCGAGCTTTTTCATCAGATCCTTCTTCTTGAGGGACTCGTTCTTCGTTAAGAACGACCTGAGCATGTATATGATGGCAGCGAACCAACTCCGTATGTCCCGCACGTAGGGAGGTTTGGGGTTGGTGAGGCTGTCAAGCAGCACCTTTCGAAGAGTCTTTTGCGACTCTTCCCGCTTCTGTGCGTACATCGCGATGTGCGCCGGGACGGCCGTGATGCAAGCGTGTGCGACAGGGCGGATGCCATATTCTTGGAACGTGTCCTCGTTTTTGGCCCACCAGTCCTCCATGACGTTCTCCCGTTCCAAGTTCGTGACGATGATTGCGAGGGGTACCTGACTCCCACACAGAATCTCATAAAACAGGCGATAGCTTCGCTGCATCGCGGCGGTGATTCTTCCACCTCTGATACAAAAGGAGGAGATCGATCCCACCACTGGAGTGCAGGGACTGGACGAGCTTATGAGCCTTCTCGATGGCGCCCATGAACGAGTTGATGCCAATTTCTGGCTCTTCGAGTCCGACCGTGTCAAAGATGCGGAGTGCCACGTCTCCCGAAAGACCAAACCAATACTCCGTCGCTTCTAGCGTGCAACCCTTGAGGTTTGCAGACGTCTTCGCGATCTCTCTTCCGGCCATCAAGTTGATTACGGAGCTCTTGCCGACGCCAGTTTCCCCGAAAAGGATGACGTTTTTGGGTCTTGAGCCGAGGTATACTGACAGAAAAGATAATGGTTGGTAATGCTACCTGGCGTTCCGTTGGCAGACGTACCTGGTTTTGCATCATCATGGGTGGACGTACTGTCTTGGATTTTTTCTTTGCCCTCCCGGACCGGCACAGAAGGTTCAAAATCTTGAAATATTAGGTATTTAGCAGCGGGGGAGGAGGCGAGTGATCAACTTACTTTGTCTGTTGTCGGTGGCACCGCACGTGGACTCGTACGATGGAGTCTTTTCCTCTTCCACCGTACCGGGGGAAGAAACGAACAAAGTGGACTCCGAACATGCAAAACTACTCTGCCTACTATCTGAGGTGGCAGGACGGTCGTATTGTGGGACATGCTTTGCATTCTCAGCAGGAGGTTGGGCATCGAGATACGTTTTCGCTGGATGCTGAAGCTAGCGCTCAGGACGCGTGAGGTATATGTGCTTTCAAGACCTACCTCCACCTCATGGACGTCCTGCGAGCGCGACATACTCAGGTCAGATGATCAGGTAAGTAATTACTCTACTTACCGCTTGATCTGGTTCTATGGACCGAACCGAAGGGTCGCCGTCGCAACTCATGCTGTCGTCCTCCATCATACCGCTAGACGGAGTGGGAACGCCGTTCCGTTTCATAGCATACCAGCGAGTGAACATCTCTCGAGGATGGATATTGGCCCGGGCGACTCGTTGGATGAATTTGGTCGTTCTGAGCACAGAACCCTCGGGTCCTGATAAGACCCAGTGACAATTGTCTGACTCGATCAGTGGACTCGAATCTGGAAGGTAAACAAAGACCCTTCAAGTTCGGAAATGGAGTTTGTGTGGTTAACGTGTGGCATGGAACTCCCGACAAATCTCACGATGACAAGCATGCGTAGACCAGCCACCTTCACTCGAGTATGTAAACGTGATACAGGATTCAGAATCTGACCTGCTTGCGTGCGTCACGATCATGGAGGCTAAGTAATGCAGTAACATGGATAATTAATGAGCGGAGTTCGGGGTGGAAGAGTAATGAGAATACCTCAGTTAAAGATACCTGCTTCGAAGTTCAGACATGCGTAGATTGATCGAGAATTTGAGGCTATATATAATTATGAGATATCGCAGGGTACAGTAATTTAGAAACGTTAAAGAACCTCAGAGTCCCTGGAAACACGCCCGGACCACAAGGCTGAGCAGTACGTGAGACTTCAGCGCTCAAAAGAAGTATTGAAGACTTTCCTTCGACTGATTGCATCTAAACGTTGCTTTGCTTATCGCTGCTCAAGGGTTTACTTTGAAGACATGTCACGTACTTGACCCTCTAGTCTTAAACGGAGTAAGCCCCGATGTAAGGACTTGTAAGTTCTGAAGACCTAGGTGCCTGCCAGTGGTCATGAGGAGGCCGCAACCCCAAGCCCACTATCTCGGCGGCTCGCCTATAATCAAAGTTTGCGCCACTGCATAAGCGCCAGGCCTTCAAGCTTCAAGTTCACTCCACCCACGATGATGGCGCAAGACCTGGAAGTTAGCCGTCAACGGAACGCATGATAGCATTACCAACCACCTTTCTGTCGGTATTCCTCGGCCATGGGCTCAAAAATGTCATATTTTTTTGGGAAACTGGTGTCAACAACAGTTTTATCGTTTTATGATTAACTTGATGGAGCCGAGGTGGGTTGCACTGGGAGATTGGCGTCAACACGTCATGGGCGCTATCGAGAAGGCTCACCAGGTCATCATGTCCTTGCACTACGTCGGTGGATGCGATCTCCTCATTTCTATCACGTGTGGGATCAATCAAACCACTGCGATGCAACGAGGCTATCGCCTGTTTTCTTTTCGAGATCCTGTGTGGGAGTCGGATACCAGGACTGTGGGTCAAAACGAAAAGGCATTCTAACCGAATGACAGCCGCCCTCTCGCGCACGCGTGCATCACAGGCATTCCGGTCGCGTAACGATGTATGCACAGAAACGGGCTAGTCGCAGGAGGTTCTTCGAAAAATTCTGCTTGATACCCTAAGAATCCCGCAGATAGTACCATTTACCGTTCCATCCACATTGCCACGCGCCGTGTTTGGTACTGCCAACCGTGACATACTTAGCCGTTCCAGGAGCAGCCTCTGTTGTGGGTGTTGACACAGACGCCGCTGGGACAGTTGCTTCTTTGACAATTCATCATACTAGATAGAGCGGAGACATTGTTTCGTTCAGTGGCGTTGCTTGAGGTTGGACATTGGGAAACCTTTATGCTGAGTCCAGCTCTCCATCATGAATACGGGAAACATATAGTCCTTATGTCGCAGTGAGCATTGCTTGAAGACAGTGTGTTGTGTCAAATCCACTATTGGTGTTAAAGGATGATCAGCCTGAGTTTGAAAACCTGATCTGAACTACAAATGTATAAAAAGCCTGAGTTCGAAAATCTAACTGGGTTTGAAATTAGCAGTACACTCTAGTGACAAAGTGTGTAGCTCAGCCACAAACATTCCAATCATGACAATGATATCCTGGCCACTTGTCCACAATAACTTAAGTTGCAAGTCTTACCCACTCATCACCATGTAGAAAAATCAATTCTGTACTGGAAGAAGTCAACACTTGATTCAAATCACACCACCTGCATTGACTTACCCTAGATGTGCTCAGTTTAGTCCTTGGTTCTGACCTTTTAGGTCCAACCAATGATACACACCATTGAACATTCCGTCAGGATATACTCTCATTTGACAATGGTGAAGCATTTACTAACTGGTTTTGTACAGATATGCCTACAAAACAATCGACAACCTGAGTGCAAAAAAAAGAGAAAGAAACACAAAGTTTTGAGAGAGCACAAGTTCTCAAAGATGTGCAGGGACGATGATAGGAAGGAATGCAAAGGCTCTAATTCTGTGTGGAGATTTACACAGATGAGAGTATTGCCTGGTCAGTATAATGGAGTGCTTGAAGTAAATGCTATAGAGCACTAGGGAGTGAGGTCTTTATTACAGGCTAACATAAGCAAGTGCCATGCACTAGGATTACAGCGTAATCAAGGACAATTTTCATTTTTTTATTGTCCTTATGCTTCACTTTTCTTATCTATTCCTTTCAGACGCTTTTATCTTATTC
>JBBPRS010000163.1:0-47818 GCA_038093155.1 Boletus huronensis | reverse complement strand
CGATCATGTGACGTGATGCACACGACTTGCGATCCGCCGGGTGCTGCAGACGTGAGAAGCTTTCTCCTAAGATAGGCGACTCCGTCCTAATTTGGACAATTGTGCAGTACCTAGAATCAGCGTCTGATGCGTCCGAGTCACTAGAGATCTGCCAGCACAGTCCTCCGGTAGAGCTAACTGGAATGTCCACGATACACATCGACCAAGCGATTGGCGTCGACGCAGCCGGAAACGGCACCATCGACCGCCCATATCAGACCCTCGCCTATGCGATCTTTGCCATCCCCTCCTCCGAGGTCGATAACACAGTGTTTCAGATCAGGAAGAATGCCGATGTAGAATACGATACGCCAACGCAGTCTGCGACAAAAAAGGCCAAGAAAGACGCACAAGGACTCGAGAAGAAACGGTTGAAAGCGGAGGCAGAGGAGAAGGAAGCACGGGAGCGACAAGAGCGGCGTGAAAAGCGGCTCGAGGAAAGTCGAAAAGTGGTGCTCGTCGAGGATGCCTCGCTCCCGACGCCGACCAAGGTGAGTCCCCCGAATTCGGGCCTTTGTTTCGCGGTGTTTTAGTGATCGCGTGCGTGTGGATAGTCCAAGATCGTGAACCTCGGACGGTTGCGGGATCAGAGGGTGCGCGTGTCTGGATGGGTACATCGTCTTCGCGATCAGCAGGATATCATGTTTGTTGTCTTGAGGGACGGTACGGGCTACTTGCAAGCCGTGCTGACTGGTCAAACCGTGCGTGCACTGCGGGTCTGTCCGGCAGACAACACCACTGACTGTTCCTAGAACAAAACCTATGACGCAGTCACACTGCAGCTCGAGGCATCCGTCGAGCTGAGTGGAACCCTCAAGGTTGTTCCCGAGGGTCACAAGGCTCCTGGTGGACACGAACTTGTAGTGGATTACTGGAAGGTTCTCGGTGCTGCCCCTGGCGCAGAAGAAGCCTTCACCAACAGACTCAACGAGGTACTGTCGCTTGACGCACGATTGCCGTCTCACCGCTGACGTTGTCTCGTAGCAATCCGACCCTTCCATTCTCGCCGATCTGCGTCATCTCGTGTTGCGTGGTGAAACGGCTTCCAACGTCCTCCGACTACGCGCTGCCCTCTTGTCTGCGTTCCGGTCGACGTATGCTGCGCACCACTGCTTGGAGGTGACGCCCCCATGTCTCGTGCAGACACAGGTTGAAGGCGGTGCAACGCTGTTCAAGTTCGACTATTATGGGCAACCCGCTTTTCTCACTCAAAGTTCCCAATTATACCTCGAGACCTGTCTTCCTTCGCTTGGAGACGTATTCTGTGTTCAGGAGAGTTTCCGTGCCGAGAACAGGCAAGTTTATTGCAGGTGGACGATTTTTGGGTGGACCCTGATAACGCTCGAACAGTCATACTCGTCGTCACCTCAGCGAATATACGCACATGGAAGCAGAGTTGGCATTCATAACCTTTGACGAGATGATGACGCACATCGAGGCCATCGCGAGTTCCGACTTTTTTTGTTGCGTGGCTTCAACCACTCACCTCCCCTCGCGTAGATCTGCGAATCCATTGACAAGCTTCTCGCCGACCCTGCTTCTGCCGCGCTGATCAAGTCCCTCAACCCCGACTTCACGGCGCCTGCCCGACCTTTCAGACGCATGTCCTATTCGGACGCGATCCAATGGCTCAACGAGCACGGTATCCAACACGAGGCCGAGGACGCCGACGGGAACACTATCAAGGATGCCGAAGGCAAACCCGTGATGGTTCCACACGCGATTGGCGACGATATCGCCGAGGCCGCTGAGCGGCAGATGACGGACATTATCGGCACGCCGATCTTTTTGTATGGTTTCCCTGCGGATCTTAAGGCGTTCTATATGCAAAAGATGCCGAGGAAGGAAGGGGAGACGGGACCGGTGTGTACGGAGAGTTGTGATTTGTTGATGCCAGGGGTAGGCGAGATCGTCGGTGAGTTTTTGGTGGTGATGTGCTTGTGGAGTATGCCAAGTTGATTGGGGGGATCTAGGTGGATCGATGAGGATAGCGGACATAGAGGAACTGCTGGCAGCGTATGGAAAGGAAGGGATCGATCCCACGCCGTATTACTGGTACACCGATCTGCGCAAGTACGGTACTTGTCAGCATGGTGGATATGGTCTCGGCGTTGAAGTGAGAGAGGATCGCGCGCTGATTGTCGTCCTTTGCTGATGTGTTTCTCTTGTCAGCGTATCCTCGCGTGGTTAGCGAACAGGTACACGGTCAGGGAATGTTCCTTGTTCCCAAGGTACGTGACACGTTTTAGAGACACACAGAACTGTGCTAAGTATATCTCCTCGAGATGGCCTGGTCGTGCGACTCCTTGAGCTTATCGACATTAGAGGACAGAGTGTTTGATCTCAGATATGTTTAGAGGTGACCTATGCAATAGATGATGTACAAAGAGCCTCGGGTTTGGCGTAGGTCGTAGCTTTGTTAATCATTTCGTCTGCCTGGCCGTTTCAACTTGCTCGTGACAAGGACGACAGAATCGCCCGCTGGGCTTTGGAGAGTCGAATACAAAAATTCGTTTATTTCACACAAACGCACAACCGTACTCCTGACTAGCCACCCGTCGCCACGTCTCTTTATTCACTGCGTATTCCTGGGCATAGTCGACCTCGAGATGGTGAAGACGCTTTCCTACGATGACGAGACTATGCAAAGGCTCTCCAAAGACTTCTGGAGGTTGCTGGGAGAGTTCTTCCAGGGTCCCACAGACGATACACTGGTCGCCGGCGTCGCCGCCGACGCGGGAGAGGGCGATGGCAAGGGTAGCGTTTGGAGACAAGACTTTTTCGTCTCGGAGGGACTCGATCTCGAGGAGCTGCGAGACGGCTTGCGAGATCGACATGTACCGCGGAGGTTCATAAATCTTTCTCCCCCTTAAGATCGTCGTCGTCGTCATCATCATCACCATCATCATCAAACACCCCATGGGACGAACCTCGCGAGATTCTCCACGCTCTGTTCCTTGACTTTAATGTCCAACAAGACGAGGGTATGTAACCCGAGATCGCTATTCTCCTTGATCCGATCGTAAAACGAGTCGGGTTTCCACGATTCGGTGAAAAAGACGAGGGAGACGGTCTGACCAAAGGTGTATAGTTGGAGGCCGGAGGCGCCGACGGCGTTCATGATGGAAGCGTTGTGGATGATGCGGACGGGAACGTGTTTGGCGCGGGCGCGGAGGACGATGTCGATGTGGGTCGTTGCGCTTTTAGTTGTGCGTCATGTGAGAAAATAGGGAGGGACAAAGACACGGGAGAGCGTACCCAAACGGATCGCCGACGACGAGAAAAGCGACGTCTTGCTTGTCTGCGTCGTGCAAGATGGCGTCGCTTTCGGCCTCGACCATGTCCCGATCGGCGAGGAGGATGGGTTTGCCGTAGAACGCCTCCTTTCTTGGGGGTGCCGACGGTTAGTCTGATCGGGGTGAACAAGGGAGATCGGACTTGCCAGGCGTTCCTTTTGGACCATGAGGATGCTCGTGTAGGCTTCGAGGTAGATCCGGGTGGAGGACCGGACGGCCTTGACATACGCGAGATCTGAGCGTGGATGAACAAAAAGTGCGGATTTCACTTGCCTCCAAGCCACGGACGGTGATGTCCCTTTCGTCGCAGAGACCCAGTCCGATCACGTAGAGCATCGCGCGCGCGTGGTGGTTGCAGTTGGTCCCTTTTTTGAGCGCCACCGCTCGCATTTGGGTCTCCCTCAGCACCTGGCAGTGGCAGGGACCGTACGTTGTACGCATGGACAACGTTCCCGCGCGCTCGTCGCGTGGTTCGGTCAGGCTATGTCCGCTCGGTCCTGAAGTTCTGGACAGCAAGCACTGGCAGTGGCACTGGGTGAGAGTTATAACTACGGGACGGCCCCCACCACAGGACGATGATGATTCTGCCCGCCCGAACGAACACCATCTCGCGTTTTCCTTGGCTCGGTTTCATGAGACCAAGGCAATCGATAGAACCGCTACAGGTGAGCGCACCGTCTTCTCGCCCTCTCACCCCCATCGCTGACGATGATCCCCTCCGCTTTACAGCCGCTCCCCCACATCGCCGACGCATTCCGACACTACATTCGCAACCACATCCCCGCTCGCCTCATCGACACCTCCAAGCTCAGATTCGTCGAACGCAACGCCGTCTACGACATCTTCTCTTCAGACATCGCCCAAATCACCGACGAAGACGTTCAGAAACGGATGCACACCGTCGAAATGGACACGCATCCCGAAGCAGCCATCTACGTCAATCCGCGCAAGGCAGCCCTCCGAGAGACCATCCGCGACGTCGTGCGATACGCTACCTTTTCGCACCGCTGGACGGACAGCGAGCCGAGCTATCAAGACGTCTCTACCTCGGCATTTTCTCCCAGCCTCAGCAAGCAGCGCGCCATCAAGGGCGCCGGTCTCGCCAAGCTCGTGCGCCTCTGCGAGACGGCACGCACGCTCGGGTACAAACTCGTCTGGTCCGATACGTGCTGCATCGACAAGACCAACACGGCCGAACTCAGCGAGGCGATCCACGCCATGTTCAAGTGGTACGCGCACGCACACGTGTGTATCGTCCATCTCGCCGCCTCGTCCTCGTTGTCGGATCTCGAGCGCGAACCCTGGTTCAAGCGGGGTTGGACGTTGCAGGAACTCCTGGCCCCTCGGCGGATCAAGTTTTACGACAAGCGATGGTGTCCGTTTACGGCCCTCGCCAACGACAAGGACGATGGGGCATTCATGCTCGCCTTGTCGACCGTGACCGGAATCCCTCGGGACATCGTCATGGCAGACAACAGTCGCGGCATCAAGCGTCGTGGTATCTGGGAAATCATGTCCTGGGCTGCGACGCGCAAGACCACGCGGATCGAAGACGGCGCCTATTGTCTCTTTGGCCTCTTTGACGTCCATCTCCCCATCGCGTACGGCGAGGGCGAAAAAGCATTTCCGAGACTCGTCGAGGCGATCGCGGCGCGGCGTCCCGGGTGGGACGTGTTTGCGTGGGCGGGACAGGCGTCCGAGGGGCATCCCGCGTTGCCGTGTTCGCCCGCGTGTTATCCGAGGTGGGACGAGACGATGGGGGAGGTTGGGATGACGACGTTCACGTTGACGTCGCACGGGTTACGATTGACCTCGGTGCCACTGATTCCGATGGTGTTCGTGTCGGAGACAAAGACGAAGGCGAGGGACGGAGAGGGGTCGTATGTCGTGACGCTGCGACCGAGGTCGAACGTCGCGACAGCGCTGGGCGTGTATGGCGACATCGACGTCGTCTGTGGTTCGGGCCGACTCCGGCACATTCGCGACGCCGTCGATCTGCACGCGTGTATACTCAACTACAGACCGACTCAGAGCCACCGCGGGAAGCTTCAGGTCGGGCGGACGTACGTCTGTTTTCTCCTCCACATGGAGGGCCGGAACGTGGAGGGATCGACGTGGCTCAAGGTTGCGACGGACAATGTCTTGCGGATCGCTTGTGGGGGTGTACCGGCGGAGAGGACGAGCGCTGAGATGGAGGAGGGTCTGTTCGATCTGCCGCTCAAAACGACGTACATACGGGCGCCTCGAGCGCAATCCACCCTTTGGACATGATTTTTCCGACATGTTTAATTAGGCTCTAGAGATTGATACCCCTATAGCATCGTATCCTGTAAATCCACACAGATTTCCTCGCGGACTTGTCCACAAGGCATCCAACGAAAGTTTATACAACATACACGTTCTCCTTTTGCACTTGGTATCCCTCCAGGCGCTTGAAATACTCCAAACGGTCTCGTCGCTCCTTCTCATATTTCTGGAAAAAAAAACGTCAACGTCTTTCTACTCGTCTCATGACAGGACGCACCTCTCGCGTATCGTCCGACAAGTCCAGCACGTTCTCCAGAGGACGTGCTTTCCCCTTGCCCTTGGTGTCCTTTGCGCTCGACTTGCCCTTGGGCCGACCCCGCGCCGGTTTCGGGGTCGTCGTCGTGGCTTTTCGAGTTTTTGTTGGCGACGCCGCCTTGGATCTAGACGGCGGACGCTTGGCTCGACCGACCGGCTCGGTCTCCTTGTCCGCCTTGGCGCTCCTCAACCGCAACTTCATCCGACCGTCCTCGCCCACATCCTCTCCGTCGCTCGTCCTCGTCGTACCCTTGAGCTTGGCCCTTGCACCCACCGCTGCTTGCCGTGTACTCCGTCTTGGGGGGACAGGCGTCGGCGGTGCGGTCGATTGCCTCGAGCTGGCGCTCGGACGCGTAGACGAGGGGGTGGGGATATGCTGATACGAGGTCTTGACGGGTTTCGTCCGAGACGCGGGTGTGGTAGGTGGCTTGCCCGTACCCGCAGCCCTCGTCTGCGCGCGGGTAAGTTTGAGAACGGGGTTATGACTCGACCGAGCGGCGGCTGCGCGGCGATGGGTATGGGGACGCGTGCCCGCGGAGAGCTTGACAGGGGATGGACTAGAGGGGACATCCGTCCCTTGGTCGTCTGGATCCGTGTCCCCGCCGGGGGTTGAGGAAGCGCGAAGCCTGCGCTTGCGTGGGGTGCACAGGGGATCCGGAAACGAAGGCTGCGAACGTGTCGCATCGATCTCTCCAAAGGATGGATCGCTATTCATCATCAACAAGGGTGCCACGGGGACATGTCCATGGGACGGCCCAGCGACGGGCTCGTCAGCGTACAGCCCCTCGATATCCTCATTGTTTGTCGGGACGGGCGGGTCGAGCTGCGAAAACGACGCAAAGACGGGGGCAGAAGGGAGGACGGTGCTGCGTGGGGGGGATTTGACGGTGCTGATGCGCGAGGTGGGCTTGTGTGGTGGGGCGCGTTTGGCCTTGAGTGCGCGTTCGACGGCGACGAAGCCGAATGGGTCCGAGTCGGAGGCTCTGGAGGGCGTGCCGAGGTTGTAGACGAGCCGAGCGGGGCTGGTATGATGGACAGAAGAACGGTCCGTGAAGTGGGCATGGTCGACGTTGGCCGTCGAGGGTGGAAGGGGGGAGCTGGGGGGGAGGGACGAGGAGGAGCGGGAGCAGAGCCAGTTGGGTGGGTCGGCGGGGTAGGCTTGGGACCTCGGTTTCTTGGGACGTCGGGGTGGCTCAATGGTGTTGGGTGCGGTGCGCTTTAGTTTTGATACGCGGACGGGGGAGGGGGAGGGCGGGTGGAAGAACTGGTCGGTGATGTCGCGGAGGGGGGTCTCCTGGGACGGGCGGGAGTGGGAGAGGGGCGTGCGGAGGACGAGGAGGACGTGCGAAAATGGGCTTTCGGGGTTGATGGGCCTGTTTTCGTCGTTTTCGTCCTCGCTGGGGCCGTCGACGTCCGTCTCGCTGACGTGGTCGTCGTCGTCGTCGTCGTCGGCGGCGGCGGCGGGGGTGTCTGGTCGCTGTCGCTGTTTGGGTTTGGGCATGGGGATGGAGAAGCGGATGAAAGAGGGCGTTGCGTGGGATTGGGTCAGCACGGTATAGGTCACGTGACAAATATCTATGGACAGGACGGAGGAGGAGGATATGTGTGTCCCACCCACTCTCATGTTCCCCATCCGCCCCCTCCTCCGCCATGCAACCGCCCAGCGACGCCAGATGAGCGTCGTTCCCCCCATCCTCAAGAAGACCACCATCGCACGCCTCAACGACCTCCGCGCCGCCAACACCCCCATCTCCGTCCTCACCGCCTACGACTTCCCCACCGCCCGCGCATGCTCAGCCCACCCCGTCGACATCACCCTCGTCGGCGACTCCCTCGCCCAGGTCTGTCTCGGCTACCCCTCCACGACCCGTCTCTCCCTCGACGAAATGCTCCATCACTGCCGCGCCGTCGCACGCGGCACATCCTCCCCCCTCCTCGTCGCCGACATGCCCTTTGGCACCTACGCTCCCAGCCCACACGACGCCGTCCGCGCAGCCGTCCGCATCGTCCAAGAGGGCCACGCCGAGGCAGTCAAGCTCGAGGGCGGCCACGAACTCGTCCCACACGTCTCCGCACTCACCGAGATCGGAATCCCCGTCATGGCCCACATCGGTCTCCTCCCACAGCGCTCCACCTCCCTCTCCGGATACCGCGTACAGGGGCGCAACGCCCCGTCCGCCCAGTCCCTCCTACGCGCCGCACTGGCCCTCGAAAAGGCCGGCGCCTTTGCCATCGTATTGGAAGCCATGCCGAGTCTGCTGGGTGAGTACATCACCCGCTCAGTAAAGATACCCACCATCGGTATCGGCGCTGGTCCCGGGACGAGCGGGCAGGTGCTCGTCTGGGACGACATGCTCGGCACCTGGCATGGCCACAAGGCCAAGTGCGTATTTCCCTCCCACCACCACCACCCCTTCTCACGCCGTCCTCCCTTTCTCTCAGGTTCGTCCGACATTTCGCCGACGTTCGGAAGGAGGTCGAGCGCGGCGTAGCGGCATATGTACATGCTGTCAAGGACGGATCCTTTCCCAACCCAGACCGGGAGGGATACGCCATAGATCCCGCAGAGTGGGAATCCTTCTTGCGTATTACCCAAGCGCATGCCAAAGAACAGAGACCCGAGAGTGCCTGCGCAGAGACCGCCCAACCCGCCGAGTTTCGGTCGAGCGCACTCCCGTGTGCGAATGAGTCGGACGAAAAGACGGGGAGGAAGACAGAGCTACATACGCTTTGACATGTTGTAACTTGTGTCCCCCGTTTTCGTGCGAGGTACAAAGCTCGCGGGAGGCGACGACGACTCGATGGACAAGGAAAAGACGAGCGAACGAGGGAAGAAGCACGGCATGATTATATACTCCAGGGTCCCGTCCTAACGCCACTAGAGAAGCCCATCATTGATGCATCATCCCGACATCTTCCTGGAGACATGAACAAGCGCTCCAACGGACACCAACTCAACCGAGTTATAATTTAAGCTAGCTGCCGACACACGTCCGCACGAATTATAAAAAGAAAAGCTGGTGAGAAAAAAGAGATATAACGCCTGAGCCGAGGAACGAGAAAGAGGCTCATCACCCACCCGAGATCTTATTCCAGACAGTCCGGGGCGCCCAACCCCGATCGCTACCGCCGCCCACCTTTGATCATCCCCACCCCCGTCACGTCGTCCTTGGCCACGTCCCACTCCAGATCCATCGGTTCCACTGCGCCCGTGTCGTCCGAGCTCGACGTCGGTTGCGCGTGCGTCGCCGATGTCGATGTCGATGTGGGTGTCGTCGTATCACCACATCCACAATCATACTCTGCATCCAATTTCGAACAGTCGAAAGTCGGCTTGCCGAGTCGAACGTTGACCTCGTTATGCACCGAACACAACCTATCCACGTCCTCTCTCAACGTCCACGGACGCAACCCACGGGGACAGACAAACGACGATGCGTACCATAGACTCGCAGACAGACGCGACGCCGTCTAGTAGATCAGACATATATTTTCGCGAAAGCACGAGCGGTGTGAAATGTGAAATGTGAGATTCGCCCGGACGATCCGTTGGCACGTACCTGTGGTGGAAACTTTTTCAACAGGGCTTGAAACTCGGCCGCACATTCACCACAGGGGTATAGACGGGACGTGAGATACATGTAGGCTTCCAACGCTTCCCGTTCGTCTTGTGTCGGATTCTGAAAAAAAAAACGATGTATGGGCGTGAGTGAGACAGGCATGCAGGCATCAGGTCTACATCCCCGATGCGAGCGAGAGTACGTCAAGGACACGTACCTCGGGGTATCGCAACGTCATGGTATGACTACCTTTCAAGCGTCACCGGTCATCGAAAAGGGCAAAAGAAACGACCCCAAGGCCAAAAATGGAGAGAGGACGTACAGCAACTTCCACGTCGAACGCCCCAGTTCCGCCCTAGAAGCAAACGTCCATGTCCCGCGTGAGCAAATCCGTCCCGGAGAGTGGAGAGGGGATGAACCAACGAAAAGAAAACGCACTTGGCAGTCTCGTTCCCCAGCTTGGACATGATCACCCCTCCAGCACCCACTTTCATCTCTTTGCCCTTGCCCTCAGTCCCAGACCCGGAAGGGACACCGGTCTGCATCGGATATGGAAGAATACTCATCCGTACGTCCTTCTCGACCCCGCCCTCGCCGAAAAACTCCCCCGTCCATGGATCGATGTACGCACGTGAGGGCGGGTGGAGCAAGGCGACCGTGGCAAGGAGGAACTGTCAGCGACTCGGAGGTGAGCCCGGGTAGGTGGAGATGGGATTTTTTACGTACGAGAGCGACGGCGATGGCGAAAACCGAACGAGCGAATCGAGAGATCATGCGTGTTGGTCAGAGAGGATGTTATACAAATACGCGTATTATAGCCACATTGGATAGAGCTACAGTATGTCACATCAGTAAAGAAATCTAAAGTCGCTTGTAAGGAATTAAAGGACAATGAAGGATCGCTACAATAATGTACAGATTATACGAGCCGTTGTCCATGTAAAGTCTATGAGCATCTTGTCAGGAAAAAACATGCGTCAAGGGGAATCATCATGTCGAGATCGTCAGTCGTCGTGTTCACTGCGTCATCGTCGTCGTCGTCGTCGTGTTGTTCTGACACACACCACACCCAGCAGCACTAATCACCGTACCCTGCACAGAGCACTGCTGGAGCGGTCCAGGCGAACACGCAACGCTTCCACCGAGCCCCGCGTTCCCATTCAGCTCCAGCACCTGCAGCGTACTCGGGAACGTGGGCACAGTACCGGTGAGATTGTTGGAACCGAGCAACAGCTGAGTGAGGCCTTTGAAGGACGACACGGCGCTCGGGATAGAGCCCGTGAGCGAGGTCGACGTGAGGTCGAGGGTGTGCAGGGAGGCCGCGAGCGACGACGACGCTGCGAGTGTTGCGAGCGGGGACGGTGATAACGCTTGGGAATTGACCAGCCTACGTGACGGCGTGTCAAAACGGCATCCGATACAGTCGGCATCACTTACAAATCCTGCAGTCCCGTGAGATTGGTCAAGCTGTTTGGAAGCGCAGTACCCATTTGCGAATTGCGGACCAGCACCAAGGTGGAAATGCGCGTGAGGCCAGGGGAGGCGAACAGCGAGTTTGGCAGCGCTGTGATGGCAGTGGCCTCGAGGTGAAGATTCGTGAGGGACGTCAAGTTGGTGAACGAACTTGGCAGAGAACCAGCTACACGAGGAAAAGGTTGAAAATGCGCTGCATCGGCAGGAAATAAAATCCTACCAGGTATCGTGTTCCCTCCGATGACTTCGAGGGTCTGCAGAGCGGTCAAACTGCCAATCTCATTGGGCAGTGTGGCTGGAACTCCTGGGTAGGTAAGTTGCCTAAACAACGGTGATGAGTGAGGTCCCTTGCATCGCCAACATCAACTCACAATGATGCGACCTGCCCCGAGGTATCACAGCTCACACCGACCCAGGTACAGAAATTGACGTTTTGAGCCCAACTTCCGTTTCCGAGTGTCGCCTGCCCCTGCGCGTTTGCGGTCTCGTAAACGGCGCGGAGACCACAAAATTGAACGGCATTATTGATCACCTGGGCGTTCTGAGAGTTCGCTGAACTGGATGTGTAGGATGAAGGCACAGCCTGGAGGATTGAAAGACACGTTGAACATGGATAGCTACTGGGAGAGGAAGGCGCATCAAGGGTGTATTGATAAAGACATTGCAGAGCATCTGCAGAAAGTGCGTTAGCAGTCGAAGTCGTCTGACTCGTCGTCGCAGACGGTGACATTGAAAGCGAGAGGACGCGGATATTCAGAAAGGCGGCATTCCCGATCAACAGAAGAAGGATGATGATGAGCAAGATGAGGAGACATCGCGACCGGCGCCGTTGTTTCCTCACGCGAGCTTCGTATTTGGGGTCCTGGAAATGACATGGACAGCGACGTTTCTCGATGTGAAGCGGTGGCCACTGGGTCAGACGAGGGTCTTGTACGGGAACGAGACCCGGCTCGGCAGTGTTGAGCGACCGAAGGTCAAAAAAGAGCTTCGTGAATCTGTCCCGTAGGTTGGCGGATGTCGGCGATGTGCCTGCTTCGACATCCTTGGAAGAAGCTACAGTGGACTTTGAACGCTTCAAGTTGTCTCGGCCGAATGAGAAACGCGATGAAGGAGCTATCGTCGACGTCGGTGAGAACTTGGAGGTCCCGATCGGGATGTCGAGGTGGTTTGGGGGAGAGTTCATAGAAAGATGTTCACGAAATTTCGAGCCCATCGTTGAAGACAGCGAGAGAGAGACAAAAATTAACGAGAAAGAAAACGAGCGCGGTTGTGATGGTCAAGTAAGAGAAAGAGAGGAGACCCGAATTGTTCCATGCAACAGAGCACAATGGCGCTCGTGAATAATAGACAACCCAAATATGGTCACTGTATTTGCATCTATTTGTGACCGTTCTCATCCGGATCCCGAATCATTTCCGATCCAACGCACTAGCGAGTCTGTCAAATACACGCTACGATCGTCTGCGAATGAGAGATTATATCACGTCTATTCCTCCTGGATCGATGGCCAGAATTTGTGACGGGCTGTCGGCACTGGCGTACACAGGACGTTGCGCTCCAGTCATGACATCGCCACTGCATCCGTCTCCGGCTCCCCGCCCGCACCAGACCCGGACCCCTTTTTATGACGCCGTCTCCGTCTCTTCCTCCGTGCGCCATCCTCTACATCTTCCTCGGCCTCACCAGGCAGGGGTGCATGCGAGTGTGAATTAGTGTCGGAATCGCGCTTCCGCCTTTCTGACTTCCTTGCAACTTCTGGTTGGACGCCGGTATCATTCCCGTCGTTCCCCTTTCCGTCGGTTTCTCCCTGCGTCGCTTTTAATTTCGCGCGCTCTTTCTTACCCTTTCGTTTCTTCTTATCTCCTTGCGCTTCAGTAGCTTTGTTCTTCGAGTTTGTGTCCACGTCGAGTGACCAGGGACCCTCGGAGCGGGAGCCCACGCGGGAATGCAACTCTTCGCGAAACTCTCGCAAACGCTGAATTCGTTTCGGATCCCAGTTCTTTTTCGCCTTGCCACCTAGATCGATCAGGGTTGAACAAGTACCGGGATGAACGTTGAAGTAATCACACCAACCTTTGTCGACGCGATATGGTGCTAGCTTCTTGAGCCCAACATAAGAGTTCAACTCCGCGTCCGTCGCAAGCAGGATTTCCGCGGGCGCAAGACCGTACTTTTCAGGTGTCGTGGAAGTATAATGGAAACGCGTGGGGATGTGGGAGGTCTGCAAGGTTTTCGCATGAGTACCATCCGTCTGGAAGCTGAGCAGACTCACTATATCGCTGAACCCAAGCCTGTTCACCACTTCATCCATGTAGGCGTCCACCTTGCGTTTTCGCTCTTCTTCTGTACCTCTCCATTCCTCGCCATCGTCATCCCAATCGTCCCCACCTGCACCCGTGTCCAAGTCCGCGTCCATCTCATGAACATCCACTCCGACATCCTCGTCCGCTTTCTTATTTTTCTTCTTCGCTTTCTTCTTCTCTTTCTTCAGTTCCGCTTTTGATTTGGTGTCCGCGGGTGGGTCGATGTCGTCAATGTTAATATCGTCGTCCCAGGTCGGTTTTTTTCCATCGATATCGTCGACTATACGTACTTCAGTCGGATGGACATCGATGATAACGGTTGGCTTTACCAATGCCGTCGTCACCACCATATAGTTCTGCCATCTGCGTGTCGTGTTTGGAGGGGTCCCAATCGGCGTCTAGATCGAGGTGGGCAAAGGCTATCCACCGTTGGGATCAATGTCGAAATGCAGCCAGCAATCAGCAAATGCAAGATGGCTCAAACGGTATGAAACCGTCCATGGAATTCAAAGCTCTCACCTTCATCCCCGATACTACCTAGGCCACCTTCCGAACTGACCTTCTCAAGCTTTCTTCGCAGCTCGTTGGCTTTGAGCGCTTTCAGGCGAGCTAGCTCTGCCTTTCGCTGTTGCTTTTTTGATTTCTTCTTGTCGGAGGTGTCGTCGCCGTTTAGGTATTCCTCGGCGACCGCAGCCTCTACCAATGCGCGCTCTCTTCTGATCTCTCCCCTTCGCGTTTCGAGTAGTGCCTGTTTCTCCGCTTCTTGTCGTGCTTTCTTCCGAGAACGGGCGTCTTTCCGAGTAGTAGACTCGCGCCGAGCGGACTGGAGATCGCGAGGAAATGATGGAATAAGTGCACCGCCTCTGTACGGTCATCGTAAGCGAGTGCTTCAAAGCCGTGTCGCGGTTGGGCTCAAAATCGAGCCCATGACTCGGAGCGACCATACCCAACCCGAAAGCAAGCTTACTTACGGTTCCTCGAATCTAAAGTTGTACGATGTTTCGAAGGCGTCCGCAAGGTCGTCGAATGAGTCCTCGTCTGAGAGTGTCGTGCCATGGGCTTCTCCTCGTTCATCGTGTGAGTTCTGGCCTATGCTGTCGCTGCCGTCTGGGTCTGCTTGAGATTTGCCTGACCTTCGTTTCGACGATTTCGATGAAGATTCGACGATTTCGTTATACGTGGGCACACGCCGGCTCGAGCGGTCTATCCACCCCCGGTTCAAGATATAACTGTATGAAACGTCAATCGTCGTCAAATTTAAAGTGCGACCATGCTCGCCCTATCCCGACAGGGATGCAGGGTGCAACGCACGCGAGAGTCAGTAACACGTACTTCATCAAGAACTCGTGATCAGCCTCTTCCTTGGACTTCTTGTCGCGCTTAGCTTTCTCGCCTTGTACCTCGTCCTTTTCTTCATTTCCCTCCTTTTCCATCTCTCGTTTCTTTTTACCCTTTTTCTTTTTACCCTCGTCCTTTTTGTCATCATCCTCTACAGCTTCGACATCCTCGGAGACACCGACCGCTGCGCTTGTAGTCACAGTAACGAGGTTGTGAAGGTCCTCGCTAACCTCCCGCTCCAAGAATGCCCTGTATTCTTCCTCCTCCAACTCGATCTCGTCACGTGTACGCGAGCGTGGTATAAGCAGATCATCGTCGTCTCCTAATTCCCGTGGTCACAAACCAAATAGTTCTAGTCAATCCCTGGACCATCCTCGCATCTAAAAATCAGAAATAAAATATACCTTGCGCTTTTGAATCGACTGCGCCGTGGAACGCGGCACGTGTTTCTGAGCGAAGGAGCGTTTGCTCTTCGGCGTGCGTCAACGGCCGCGGTTCGGGACTTGGTGAGCGTGAGTCTGAGTCAGCTTCGGCGAGTGCGGATGCGAGTGCAGCTTCCCGGATCGTTAGTGGCTTCGACTGGTTTCGTACGAGCATGTCAGTTACAAAGGGCGATCGTGGTCGATCTGGATCGCGCACACCTTTTCTTTCGTCTTTGGCTTCGTAGCTGGCGCCTTATCCCGCGTCCGCACGTGTTCCTCTATATAAAATGGATGAATTTTTGCCTCCTTACAGACCCAGGACATGAGCCAGTCCAAAGAACGCGTCCCCGCGCCTTTCCCGGCCAGACAGTCAAACACACCTTCAAACACCGGTCTTCCATCTTCATAGATAGCCGGATCTTGCTTCTTAATCCGCGCGAGCATGCGAAGAATGGCAGCATCCACCGCCGGGGTGAGTTCCTCTCCATCCGAGTCTTCTTCCGTGTCTTCCGAATCTACTGAATCGTCAGCGTCGGAAGAGCCCGACTCTGAATAGTCAGATCCATATTTTTCTTTTACTACAGCCACGGAAAGCCGCGTGTCAATTGAATGTGCGCAAGTGGAAAATAGATTCGACGCACGCTTTGCGAGTTCCTCTCTTTCTTTCTTGTACTCGAAGGCTTTTGCAAAGTGTTCGTTGATCGTGAGGGTGTGCAGGTCGCTCGTTTCTGAGTCTGAATCAGAAAGCATGATGGATGTGCGACACAATTGCGTCAGCGAGCGAAAATGGGCGGCAATATCTGGCGTGAACTCGGGTGACGAAAAGGACTGGTATGAGGCGGTTGTTTGTACTTGTTAAGATCGCAAGCCTTTGCCAAGTTTGGAACTATATGCAGTCCGAATCTTTTGCTGATACTAAAAGTTGACTCAAAGGGATACTCAACAGAGTACCTACACTGAGACTCGTCCATGATCAACAGGTCCGCTCAAATCCTAGCCACCGTCTTCGCACGGTTTCAAAAAGCTAATTACCAAAACCTCCCAGCACGAGATTCTTCGCCCGAGTTGCATTGAGTCGGTCAAATTAATCACTACCAAGTGCCAAATATGCCCAAAGGACAAGTGAAAGCTTGACGGGCTTGATTCGGAATCAGAGTTCCACTGAGTACCGATGGTTGGTATCGTTGTCGTGCCACAGTCGTAAAACCGTACGCATGCATGGAAGAGCAGAATCACTTTGTTGAAGCAGTGCATCAATGCGGCCACCTCACCTGATAAATGACTGATTTAACTCAACAGGTCAATGATCCTGTGCATGAAAGTGAGGTGTCCTCTGACAAGATTGGGCGCTCAAAAGGCGGCCGAGACTTTTGCCTTCTGTTTGCCACGTGGTACGTGGCAACATGCTGTGGCAGTTCTGAACACGCTGTGCGTTTCCGTTCTCCAGTTCTCTTCAGTACGCACCCACCTCAGTAAAGGCGCCTATTCGGAAATACTCTCCACGCACCATGGAGTCACATGTCACACTGGCAATATCTTGCGAAATTCGTCCACATCTGGTAATCGCGGGGGATGGAATCGTCAGGACAGTTGCGTATCTCACTGGTGCACAACGACTTGTTGCTGGCTATGATGACGGAACTATCAGATTCTGGGACGTTGACGACGGGAAGTAAGAGGAGACTCATCAACGAAGCATGACACGTCGATTTGGCGTCTTCCTGTGACCAGGGATGGCACGAAGCTTGTCAGCAGTGACCGGAAGGGAAGCATCATGATATTTTTTGGATTCAATCAGTTTCTCTCCCGACGGGCGCAAACTCGCATGTGTCATTGCTTGCGCCCTCTATAGGTTCGACGTCGAAAGGGGCAAACGCATCTTCGGTCCACTACGTCCTCGTGATAAATTCTCGGCCTTGGTCACTCGATGGAACAAAGCTCTTCTCTACTTGGTCCGATGGAGCAGTTCGTTGCTTCAACTCCGATACTGGGGAACAGATTGATCAAGCGTGGTTGGGGCACACCGGCCTCACAAACACTCTCGCCCTTTCCCCGGATGTATTGAAGCTCGTCCTGGGATAAAACCATTCGTTTTTGGGACACCACTTCTGGTAATTCCCTCGGACAATATTCACACCATGCATCCACGGTTTGTTTCTCACCCTCCGGGGATTCTTGGCATCCTTAGCTTGGAACCTCAACATATATGTATGGCTGGTACCTTGGTCAGATCCCGTCGAGAAGCAGGTAATCACATCCATCAGACATGCTTCCGCAGCGACACTCATAGCTTTCCACTCTTAAAGACAGGTCAAGGTTTTCTCGACGTACGTTATTCCGAATGTTACACAGACATTCCTCTTATCGTCTCATAGCGTCTTCCCCCCTTACCACAGCACCGGGTCGGTCTGTTGAAATAAACTTGTTTACGCACCCTTCTCCGGCATTAGGTCAATGTCAGTATTGGTGTCCTTACCTCAGAACTTAGACTTGATGCTATGCAACTATCTACAGCGATATCCGAACAGTATCAAATCTCCAGCCTCAGGTATGTATTTTCGCTAGGCTGCAAGATAAGCATTGATGCCGTTTCTCGGTTCAAATTCATCTTTGATAGTGCTGTATTTCCACCACCACTAGATCTTACATCATATGTCGTCAGAACTAGTGATCGGTGTTCCGCTGGAGGAGGTTTTGGTGACGTCTATAGATGTCGGTACCATGGCGGTTCGGTGCCGAAGGAGGTTTGGACATGATTTATGACTCATGACTGCCTGTTATTTACCTCTACATTCGCAGATGAGCCGTTCGTGCCGAAAGAAGGCAATGATGATTTATCTGACACGGCCATATCGCGAAGAGGTTGGAGTGGCGGGTAATAAGTCAAGAACCGTCGGATAGAGGAGATTATCGCCGCCGCGGCAGGTCGCTCCTGTATCGATGACCAGCAATGCTCCATCAAACCCCAATGCATGTCATCCACAGGTCGCGATTCTGGGCGGCCAGGCTTGTGGCCCTGTGCTATGCGTAAAACGATGGCAGCGTCTTCCCGGACTTCCGACCACGGCTGTTTTCCAGACAATATCTGCAAGAACGTCAGAATAAGCCTGGCTTTGCACCTGATTGGCTTTCCTGGAGAGCAACACATCCGAAAGAGTATATATCGCTCTTGATTGTCCAGTTAAACGTGTCTTCTGAAATTTGTTCTGTTGCGATCCAGCGCAAAGCTCCCGGTCGTCTAGTGGACCTCCGAAGGTAAATCAAGGCTTCGGAAATATTCCCCACCAAGGAAGCATAGTCGAAGTCACCTAGGCGTGCAGTGCGATCTGCATCGAGGAGCACGTTGTTCTGTCCGATTATGCTCAAACAAAATAGATGCTGATATTTCTACTCTGACGCACACAGTTCAGGTCACCATGGACGATTGGAAAAGAATGCACTGTAGCGTGTTATTCTTCAAGTCTTTCGCGATGATGATGTTGATCCACAGTTTGCAGTCCATTGGCAATATCCAGCAACTATCGCGTTGTCCGGGATTAGAGGGTGAAGATAGTAGATGTTAAACAGACGCACAAACCGGAGTCGGTCGCCTAGATTATCATCGTGCTTCACTAAGAAATTCTGAAGAGTATCATTGGATATCCACAATGACACCAACGACATGGCACCATGCATTCCAAACCCATATGCAATACCCAGGAATGGAACGATATTGTGATGGTTTAGTCTCCTCCAAATTCCGAGTTCTCGACGGAGCATCTGGGAGGCAGTTTAGATATTTTTGTTGGTCGTGATGAGTATATAGCTTGCAACCTTGACAGATCCGCGTTCTGGATCTCCGGATAATGTGAACCAGAACCGGAAAGCCTTTCCCCCTTGACAACGATAATGAGGACAGGTACATGAAGAGAATCATCTCGATTGACGCTACTCGTGTTGACACGTCGGAATCTTCACCCATCAGGACTGATTTGCTTCCCAACCCGTCGGGCACGGTTAGATTCCACCAGAGCGACCACTGTAGGGAGTCGAGATGCAGACCAGCGACACCAGACTTGATCGAAGGTCCTCTATTCGTCTGATTCCATGTCTTATTCGTTTCTGTACGTTACATACTGGTCGCCAGGATCGTGACGGGCTTCGGCCCGCTTACTCCATTTTCGCGACTGATTAAACTTACTGTTCGCAACCCAGGGCTTGGCAAGCCCATTGCTGTTTGTACTTGTTAGGATCACAAGCCTTTGTGAAAGTACACGGAAGGCTATTGGGCGTTGGCTAGGATCCCCGTAAATCGTATCACACAATCTTGTATGTGTGTAGGCGACGCCAAGCCTGCACCTGGACTGACCCCGACGACTGCTGGGCGGTAGAAAGCTTGGCCAAGCTGATTCCATGTGCACCTGACAAGTGAGGCAGTCTCACGTAAGACGATACGCGCGTTCTTGGCTCTCCGGCAACAGTAAACGGATCAAATTCATGTCCCCCAAGACTTTTCAGGAAGCAAAGGTTGGTCAGCCTTGCCAGCCCTCACCCAGCGAATCTCATCCATCGTCCCCGTCTGAAGTCCGTCTACGACCGTGCCACCAACTTGGAGTTTGCCGCAGAGTTCACGTCCGCATTCCACCTCTACCTCGAGGCGACCGAGGCATTCCTCCATCTTTCACGCTCCAGCGCAGCCAACCCCGAAATCCAGGCACAGTGCAGGGCAAATGCGGAAAAAGCCATACTACGGGCCGAAAAGATCAAAAAAGCCAGCAAGACACCCGGCGCTCAGATGGGCGCGATCGCTGCGCCGACCAACTCCTTCGGAGCGGGTGAGGAATGTGCCGTGCCTAGCATGTAGTCACTCACCATGGCGCAGATCACCAAGCCTATGTGCTTCAAAAGTCATCGACGGTCGATAACATCCGTTATCCTCTCTGGAACGAACCTGTCCCCTTGCCATCGAGTCCGGGTGCCCGTTACTCGTACGTATATCTCGCTCTTCGCCGATGCGCCGCACGTAGCTTACCGTTCGGATGCCAGCGATCCGAATGGCCAGCCAACTATCCCTCTGTCCAATTCCACTAGCTCCTCCATAGCCGTTACATGGAAAAGACCCTCCATTGATCTCTTCGCCTCTCAAGAGCTTTCTTCAACCTTGACAGCCGCTGACATAGATCAGAACATCATCAACGACTGTTCGGTTTGTGCCTCCATAGCTGTTTGTATTCAGCACAATCATAGATTCCACTCAAGGGTATGTTTTCTCCTCTCCTTGTTCGAGGTTGTGCAATGTTCTGTCCCGAGCCCCGCTTTATCCCCGATTCACCCCGCCTTGTTGTTCATGCGGATTCTATGCCTTTTATTTCTGTCCGCCAATTGCATTCAACCGTGAGGATGACGCATATACTGATGCCCCTCTGTCTGGACTTCTATCTTCAAAGCTACTATCCTCGTCTTTGCTTCCGGGAAACCAGCCGGGCAGATACGATCTCAAGGCATATCTGAATGGTGATTGCAGACGAGTATGTAGCACACTTTCAAATCGGTGGACTATGGCGGTGACAATTCGCTGTGGCATATTACAGATATGTAAGTGTTAATTGAATGGCTACTGCATGTACGATCTTGATGTCCACATTTCTTGCACCGCATACGTCTACTCCATCCTCCATTCAACGTTTGTCATCGAACTTGACCCTTGTGGCGATCAATATTTTGCTTCCCCACACTGTTCCGTATCGAACCTTGTCTATCTCATGGTCGATACTGGAAGCTATCGATGATTTGCTTCCATTTGACGACTCCGGGCATCCCATAGGAATTTCATCAGGACGAAAAGCAGTTTCATGGCCAGCTTTGATCGAGAAAGCCGTATGTCATCATTAAGTTCATATGACATACTGGAACTGACGTTAATGCACTAGTATATGAAACTAATGGGGGGATACGATTTTCCTGGGTCGTAAGTGGTGTGCGGCTTTTCTCGCCTCGTTCATTGCTGACTCCCGTGATACACGTGTGTTTGGCGACAGGAATTCTTCTGTCGATTTACGGTGCGTGTGTGATTGATTCATTGCCGCTTGCGTTCCGCGGAATCTAACGCCATCGTGGTCTAGGGTATTGACTGGGTGGATACCTGAACATATCGAGTTACAAAGGTGCGGCTTCTGGTCATCCGCGATTCTGCAGATGAATTCGCTGGGATAGTATCAAATCGCCGAGCTTGTTGCTTTGCATCTTCTCCTGACATGTTTGCACCCTTCTCGTACTGATGCCGGGATTATTCACAGCACCTCATTTGAAAGGGAGAGAACTTGGGAAAGACTAGCAAACGGGTTTCGGGAGGGCGAGCTGACAACTTTCTTTGTGATGAATTTACCCTGACCCGGTTTCTGGCATAGGTCACTGCGTGCTAACTGTAGGCACTGACGCTAAGACGATATTGAAAATTGAAGGGGTGAAGCTGCTACCCTCGCACGATTATGCCGTCGTTGGTGAGTCAACGATGGTTATCTCTGGTCTCGGCCATGTTATCTCCAAAATTGCATGCTCACAGACGGTCGAACCCAGATATTCGAGAAACGGAAAGCGAACGATGGTTAAGGTTGGTAGATTCGTCGGTACCTGTGACTGGCCCATCTTCTGCCGAGTGCGAGAACCGCTCGAGTCCGAGCGATTCACGTGAGTGTTGGTTATGATCTCCGCGATACATGATTAGATCCCGTTTGTGGCTAGGCATGCTCGATATGCGGTGGGATGATATATGCGCGACGTTCGAAGGTATATACGCGTCTTGGGATCCGGGGCTCTTCGAGTATGGCCCCATCCTCCATGAGTAAGTTTCTGTTGACAATGCATCATCTGGTCATGGAGTAATATTCACGTATGGCAATTCAGGGTGTGGAAACCAGCTAACGCATATGATAAAGTGCAAGGTGACTCCTTTCTTATGTCTAGCGTACGTCTGATTGAAGGAAAGCCGTCGTGTTCCAGCATCCGTGCGCCATCTGCGGTTGTTTTATGACTGCCAGAATTCCACAGACGGAGGTGGTGACCCGTTGGATATGAACAAAGACATTTGGGTCCTTCTGACGAGACATTTGTCGCATACTCACAGGGGAGTGGAGTACATCTCATTGACTGTACATCCTGAAGATGAGGACGATTGGAGAGACATACGGGTGAAAACAGGGGATGGGAAGGTGAAGGTAAACTGATTGTGATTTACTGTCGGGATCGTCGATATGATTGATCTTCCGTAGGGCCCATATACCACTTCACCGCATGTGTTGGTGAGGACAAAGGTTGGAAAAGGGTTTCCAACCCTGTCACATACACCCCCATCGGCTTCACGACCCTCCACCAAGATCTCGGGTGCGCTTTCAATTCTTGCCAGCTATGACGGTCTGTTCGACGATGTCTTCTTTACCCTGAACGTGTACTGCGGTGCGGACGTCAAGGCGTGGTGGGACAAAAACGCAGGGATAGGGGATTCTATATCTGTTCGACAGGTCGACATTACGCTCACCACCAAAAATGCGGGCGGGAATCATACGCATCCAACATACATGCTCAACCCGCAATGGCACCTTCGTATCTACGATGAGAACGCTGGCTCGAGTGGGACGGGTTCATTTACGTCCAGTGGTAAGGCGTCACCTCTGAGGGGGTTTGTGGGGAATTCGAAGATAGCAGGTGTGAGCGGGAAGAGCAGGACACGGCAAAAGTCCGTCGTGGTACTGAGTGCGCAGGGTCCCAGAGAAGTGCCGCTGAATGTGACCGCTGTCTGGTCTTCCGGCGAGCGGATTGTCGAGTGAGTACTGTTGTCCTTTTCTCATGTTTTTTTTGGTTTTGTTTTGTTTGGGTGCTTATGTTACCGTTTAGGTTAGCGCAAAAGGAAGTGGTAACTTCCTCCGGGGCATACACGTACGGTCGAGCAAGAGCAGCGGCAGACATGGCACGTAGGTCTCGATGTTCTTGTTCTACAGCGTCGAGGCTGATATACTGGAAAGCGGGTGACTACACCGTGATCCTATCCGCATTTGAGCCTCAAATCCATCTTGGACAATTCACGCTTAAGATTGAAAGTTCACGCCTGTTCGACTTAGTGCCTATCCCACAGGAAGGGGCGGGGATGTATACGAGGGTTTCCAAAGGCGAGTGGTAAGTGTTGATAATATCCATGAATGACCTGGGGCAACTCTGATACTTGACAAGGGGCGAACATACTGCCGTTGGAGGACCAAGTCATGGACGGTATCGTTCGAATCCGATTTACGAAGTCCAGCTCCCGTCTAGTGCACAACTCAGGTGTGTAGGCCATGACCACCTGTTCTCCCTCCCTACTTCCCTCGATGACTGACATACCTACCCATCGATAGTGCCCGCCTACATCTCACCTTACCTGCACCTACCGCTGCGCTCAATCTTTCCCTTTTTCCTGCATCATCCTCTGCATCCGACACGCCAACCCTGGACCGACCTTTGGCTTCCTCGGGTCCTTATAGCGATGCCTTGTCTGGGGTATGCATCCCCATTCGTATGTTGAGTCCAGGCAGATATTGGCTCGTCCCATCGACATTTGCAGCAGGGGTACACGCTTCGTTCCGATTGGTGGTTTATTGCTCCGATGCGGGTTGCGTCGTCTCCATGCGGAGATCGCAGCCCCCCATGTAAGTCGTGGTCGGATGGGCACCCTATGTCACGCAGCTTCTTGAGCATTTGCGAGAGTGCCTCTGTATTGTATCATTTTCTTAGTCGAGCCATGTGTTCCGTTCGTCCAAGCTTGGTGTGTGATCCGGGTGACTGAATGCCCACCGTCGAGGGACTACCGGAAAACGGCGAGAGAAGAAAATCGTTGACACGTTTGAGCGTCGTGCGAGATGGGTTTGCTTGTGGGCAGCTGGATATGATCCACTGAAGGCGGGTTCTGAGCACGTCTTTGGCTACGTTTAATCAAAACGAATTCTCCTGAGACACGAATTGGCCCATCGAAACGTCACGTACATATGTCATCGCATGCGTTTTCTTGTGAACAAAATGATCCATTTGGGCGGAAGAACATCGCCAAGGCAGCGACGGCAACGCCGACGCTAATGTTCGTCCCGGTGTTGCAGGCAATACAAACGGTGCGTCGGTTCTGGAGGTGATGTTGGACGAACGGCATCGAACGCGGCAAGACGACGGTGAGAAAGTGGTGTTGGCCTTTCTTTCCTTCTGGAGTCTGAATGCTCAACATTCTGGACGCTTCCCTCGGCAAGACCCCTACCGTGTCTGTGAGGCGGTTCGGATCTTCGGGCGTGCAACACAAGAAGGCGACGTCGTGGTGGGTTTGGAGTAAGTTGGGTCGTCGTAAGGAGGCTATGTCGCAGATCGAGATACGTCCCGAGATGTGTTGGATCGGCGTGCCGCATGGAGGTTGGTTTGGATCCGTGGCATCATCAGTATGGGAGGAGGATGAAACGAGCGACCGAATGAGGTCTGAGAGCTCAAAAGGACCCATGGTCAAGAGCTCGTCGCAGTGCCTCCAGTATAAGTTTGGAGTGAGACCCTGGGAGTAAACGAAGACAACAAAGGTTAGTAACGAGTGTCCACGAGCGTCGAGATAAAATGGAATACGAACCATTCCCCAGAGTTCATGATCGTCCCCGGATCCTTGGATGTAGGCAAACCCCGAAGCTCGACGTTCCATGCCATCCGTGACTCGTTTGGAGGCAGATACGCATATGATCGGGTAGAACTCACAGCAAGGCTGCTTTGAAAAGGTAGGAAAGACGGTCGTGGCAGGTGTGATCCATATCGGACGCAGTGGATAATCCAGCTTTGGGAATGAATAAGAGGAGGCCTATGGGATGGTTAGAGTTTGAAGTGAGTACACACAGCACTATAAGAGAATCGTTACCGCGAGCTCGGAAGCCCATCCGTTGAGCTTGCCCTCGATCTGACTGTGTTCCTGTGGACTGACGCTTCCCGGTGGGGTATAGAGTGCGGTGTCCCAAGCCTGAGGGTGGGTTTCGATGGCTCGTTTGAGGATCGCGCGGTTGACAACGGAACACCATATCGGTACTGTCTTCGACAGTGCGTCCGGGATGCGTTTCCCGGCTCTGGTCGAATCCACCAGAACGAGCCTGTTGCGAGGGATGAATAATGACCCGTCACATCGAGGCCGAGACACCTACCCGCCATGTTTGGCGATCAGGGGAAGAATGTGAAGACCAGGTCTGCGTAAATTAAAGCTCCAGTTATTCGTGTGGCCATCCGTAGATTTGAAGTAGGCACATTCTGTGGAAGCCTGGCATGACTGAAGTCATGTAATGTAAGCAGATATGGGCAGACATACGATCCTTGGGTCGGTATACCAAGCGCCGCAGCGCATGTTGGCTGTGGTGTGTCCGATCAGCCGGATGTCAGCGCAAGAACGAGAGAAACGTACGAAGCAATGAGAAATCGGGGTAGTGGTCGTGCACTAGTTTGACGAACGCTGCATCTTCGGCGATCGAGTGGATACGATTGAAGATGGATTGGGATTCCCGCCTGAGCTCTGCGAGCGCGTTTGCAGTGGTCTGCTTGGCGTCCATGACATTCTATCCTCGGGAACGTGAAACTATGTAGTGTTCTTTCTACCCTTTACATCATTTCACCTGACTAAGCCTTTCCGCTTGTTACATACGTCGACTCGTTCAATTTATAACACATATGCATACTCTCTCTCTTAACATATAGTAGGATCTTGGATTCCCCAATTCAGTTTTGAAGGCTTTTGACCTCCCCGACAACTCATACTCATAAAAATACCCTTGGGTCTATACCAAGGGGGTTATGTGTCATAAGGGAGTTGACTGTAGTGCCAAGATTTTGAAGGAGTCAACCACTCTAACCGAGCGGTCCGGGCGGACCGCCCTGATGTGCTGACTCTGCTCAGTGCTGAGTGGCAACTCAAATCCAGGATCTACGGTAAGTCACTGCTGCTTAATGGCCACTCGAGTGGATGTTGGTTTTGAACGGCATCATGCATTGACAGCACTGCCCTTTTGTTATGGAGTATTGTACATTCGGCATCGCCACTTGGTACAGCAAGTTGTGATCGAACGGTGATCGGACTCATGATTCGAGGCTCCCATCTCACCGAACATGACCTACTCCCCGCAAGACGTCTATGCGAAGCATCTCGTCTCGCGTCGCGGATATCCGCTGTGGACGCCAGAGCCCAACATGAACCTTCCAGATGTCTATGTTCGGGAAGGGCTCAAGATTGGAGATGTCGGCGTCGTCGTCCCAGAAGATGGCAGTTTTGACGTCTTTTTCAACGTATGCTTACCCCCTACACATTCGCTTCATCGAGAATCTGGCGTGCCCAACAACTTTACTCCCATTCTGCTCAGCGGAAGGGATATTGCCAAGTTTCCCGAAGCCGAGGGTGCAGGTCGTATCATTTCGACTTCCTCGGTGACAAGAGTGAGGAACACGGATGAGTCCGATGGAAATCCGGCAAGGTGTGGCACGGTCTCACCATGAGAACTTCATGCGTCCTGATTGTGCTGACTTTGACGAAGGCGTGCGCAACCTGGTCCTCTGAATTATGAATTCATGCTGTCTTCCCAAGAAGGGGCAGTTCTAATTCTCCCTGAAGGCGCTGAACGCTACTATCTTCAAAACGAACGTCCGTTCCTTGATGAAGCGATTCAACATGCGGTGGACTGGTACACCTTTGCGGAACAACGTCTCGGTCGCATCATCAGCCACGATTCCCTATACTTGATTACCGGGTTTTACAAGTCTCGTTCTTGGTCCCTTGCTGCATATCAACAGGATGCCGGTATGAGTGAAGCCTCGGCCCAATTTAAGGCTCTGCAAGTCGGTAGTGGTAACATCACAACGAGTTATACTTGGGAGACCACGCGAGCCATGGACTGGCGTGTAGGACCTTCAGACCAGTACTATGGCAATGGGATACCAAACCAGACCGTGTTCATACACGGGTTCAAAATTGCCATTCGGGAAGGCATACTGGGCACAAAATGGGTCAATGTCAAGGTAGATAGCCCTTCCGTACGACCCTATCGTGTCGAGTTTTCCAGCGGTTCATGGTTTTCGAGTCTATGGAGTGGAGGATTCTGGAGTAGCAGTGGATCGACGGCCGATACTTCGAAGGGGCTTGGGACGGGTACCAGTTTGAACATGGACACAATCGAAAGCAACCTTCCGGGTGACGAAAGTGATGGGATCCCTGAGGCTATCACTATCAGCCGCTCTCCCCAACTATCAAACTTGCAGGTATGATTCTAGCGATCACATAAGTTGAGTGTTTAAGGACTAAAAACGTGTTCAGCCCTTTCACCCCTCAGACTTCATCAATCAATATTTATTGCGAGAGGTGAGTATCATCAAAGACTAGAAGTTATCATTATTGGTAGATGCATTGTCGTGCACAGGTTCCTTCTGCTTCCATTGCGATTACCCACGACAGGCAATGGAGTGGGTTGCTTGAAAGGGTTTGTCCGATCCAATTCCGAGGCCTTCAGGCATTGACCATGTTACCTCAGGGACTGCTCAAGCCCGAGGAAGCATCCCAAGAAGACCGCCTCCTGACAGTGATATCCGGCAACTACACGCTGGCATCGCGCGAAGGTGATGGTTTCAAGCAAGTTTATGTATATTGAACTCACTTCTCTCAGGCGCAGTGTACTTGGAAAGCAGACCAATGGATGGTCCTTTCGACGATAGCCTCGGACGAGTGACCAACCATCCCGAATATTATTTGAGCGACGGCAGTGTCTCCTTTTTGGTAGGTCTGACCCAGCTTGTGGGCCGGAGATGATCCGGCTGATAAGTCTCGGTGGCTGCAAGGCAGGAAAAACGTTGTTCAGAGTCCACAAGTCGTTCTTTGAGCGCGAGTCGGAGGTCTTTCGTGAACTCTTTGCAAACGCTGCAGAAGACGATCCCCAGTCTGGGACCGACGGACGTCCCTTCACCCTTGATGTCAAACCCGAAGAGTTTGAGCAACTCTTGTGGGTGTGGTACGGCAAGTGAGTAGCCGACCGACTTCGAGTCGGATGTTGCCAAGCGAATCGGTTTATCGTTTGATCGGATAGGGAGAACTTTTATCGAAGCAAAGACAACTGGGTCACCATCCTTCGCCTCTCCACGCGTTGGGAGTTCTCGAAGATCAGGGAGTTGGCTGTTCGGGAGCTAGAAGCCCTGGAGCTACCCCCAGCGGAGAGGATCTCCATTTACAATGAATACGGTATCAACGGCGAGCAACTCCTTTCTTCATATGTAGAAATTTGCAAGAGCCCGACAATGCCAACAGAGGCAGATGGTCGTCTCATACCCATGGAAGTATTACTCAAGATCCTTCAGGCGCGTGAAGACGCCCTACGTAGAGCTGTCGAGTTGGGTCATAAAAGTCTCACAAGTGCAAGCCTTGGTGATGAAGCTTTGAGGGAGATCATCTCGAAGCTTTTCAACAAAGGCTTGAACCCCCAGTCAAAGGCTACTTCCACAGGGTCAGGGAGTCAAGCATCAGATGGCGAGCGTGCCCATGCAACTACAGCAAGTAAATCAACGATAATATTGGGGGAGCCACAGGTTCCGGACAGGACGGCGCAATCCGCCAGCCGACCACCATCTTCTCCGGTAGGTCTTGTGCTATAATAGAGTTGGCCCGGTTAATGCAGACCCACAGAACAATCCCCTTCAGATAAGCAGCGAGGGAAAGGGAGTTCGAGAGAAGGAGCAGGGGAAGGAACTCGAGAGCAAGAACGCATGGGATAAAGCGAGCGAGGAGGAGGAGAAACAAGAAAGGGCGAGACAAGCCAAGGAGAAAGAAGAGCAGGAGAGGACCGAAAAAGCGAAGCAAGACAAGGAGAGGGAAGCGAGGGAGAAGGGGCAGAAGGGGGAAGAGAAAGCATCAGAGAACTCTCGCGGAAATTTTGTATGTTCGAGTCAGGTCCCATCTCCCGCCACTACCTCACTGACATTGTTGCACTGTAAGGATCGCACGGACGCTATTCGCCGACGACTGGGCCGACGATGACGCAAACGTCGAGCACGCGCACTGGCAGGACGCATGTTCGATGTTCGACGTCATAACCTGGAATCTCCCCTTCTTTGTACTTACTCCCGAATGATGTCGTAGCCACCTATTTTTTGGTTCCTTTTTTCCTTTGTTTTCATACAACCCATGTCCCTAGTCACTAAACAGCAACCACTCTTGCTCTACGGATCGACCGACGAACGAAAGCCTCGCCTTCATCGCGGTCAAACCCCGGCTTGCGATCTACAGCAGTGCCGCATGGAGGTTGGTTGGGATCCGTGGCGTCACCAGTATGAGAAGAGGCTGAAACGAGCGACCGAATGAGGTCTGGGAGCTCAAAAGCACCCATGGTCAAGATCTCATCGCAGTGCCTCCAGTATAAGTTCGGAGTGAGACCCCGGAAACAAACGAAGACAACAAACTGCGTTGGAACCCCGAAGGTCGGCATTTCATGCCAATCCGTGACTTGAATGGAGGCAGATGGACATATGATTGGGTAGAACGCACAGTCAGGCTGTTTTGAAAAAGTGGGATTAGGGAATGAATAGGAGGAGGCCTACGGGATGGTTAGCGTTTGAAGTGAGCACACACAGCACTATGCGGCGGCCGAGGATCATTGCCGCGAGCCCATCCGTCGAGCTTGGCCTCGATCTGACTGGATTCCTGTGGACTGATACCTTCCCGGCGGTATAGCATGCGGTGGGATTGAAGAATGTCTGCGTAAATTAAAACTCTAGTTGTTCGTATGGCCGCATCCGTAGATTTGAAGTAGGCTCTCTGTGGAAGGGCCTGGCATGACTGAAGTCATGTAACGTACGTTGGGCGGACATAACGATGGTTGGTATACCAAGCGCCGCAGCGCATGTTGGCTGTGGCGTGTCCGATCAGCCGGAAGTGAGAGAAGCGTACGCAGCAATGAGAAATCGGGGTATGTAGTCGTGCACTTGTTTGACGGACGCTGCGTCTTCGGCGATCGAGTGGATATGATTGAAGATGGATCGCAATTCCCGCCTGAGCTATACGAGCGCGTTTGCAGCGATCCGCTTGCCGTCCATTCAGACTTTCGCTAGCTCAGGAGTCAGAAGTATCCTCGGGAACGTGAAACTAAGGGTGAGAGTCCGCGATCCGGCAGAGTTACCCTGACTTTGCTACTATAGACCTACTAGACTGACCGAAAAAATCACAATGGCAAGCACATCGCGAGCCGGGGGATGTTGTCACCGCGACGGAGGTACCCCCGGATGTGTACAATTCGAACTCGGTGAGTAACGATGTGAAACACGTAATTAGGGCTCGGAAGGGACTCTGAGCTGCACGTCCAGGTCAGTGACGACGGCCTCTAGTTTTACGGTCGTTTTTGGCTTGGTGCTCTACCCTTTACATCACATCGCCCAACCCGGTAAACCTTTTCGCTCGTTACATAGTTCCATCGTCGCTCTTTTTCTTCGTCTTTCTCGTTTCCGCCAGTGGTGGTCCTGCCAACTGACTTATGGCGGTTGCTTTCCGCCCTAGTCATTCCTTCTCGTGGTCCTTGGCCCTCGTTCTTGCTACTCGATTCGTATGCAGAGTCTCCGCGCTCGCTCCTGCTGGCCAACAGCTCATGCGTGTCAATGATCCCGGCGTTATCTTCGACAATAGCAATGGCACGATGGTCGTGTACAGCTCCGTCACGGGCCTGCAAATCCCTCAAGGGCTGGCCACGGACGGCAGTGGCTCCGGCTTTTCGACAAGCGCACTTTTATGGATTGTCTTCTCTTTCGTTGTCGGTGCCCCTCTTCTTTTCGTAGGCTTCCGTGGGTGGCGTTTAACTCTAGGTGCGGCCGTTGGAACAGCCGCTGTGCTCACCTGTAAGCATTCTTTCTCATGTCAATGTTTCGACGTTGACCTCGACGACGGCCTCAAGCTTGGGCTGTGATCATAAACACCCTGGACAACGTCGGTGTCTCCGATGTTGCTTTGACTACCTGCATTCTCGTATTGTTCATCATGGGCTTTGGTTTGGGCCTCTTGGAAATGACCCGTGTCGTCGCGATCCTGGTCCTTGGAGTTCTGGGCGGTCTGGCCATCGGGGTCCGCATTATCCTGCTGCGAAGCGGACTGCTCATCTCGGACCCTGATGCATTTTTCGTCAACTGGGTCATCATAGGCGTGTGCGGCAGTGCTGGGGGTGTCCTCGTCGTGTTGAAACAGAGATACGGGATAGTATGCCGTCCCACCAAGCCCCATCCTAGATGCCGCTGACAGAACTACTTTGTAGCTCAACGGATGTGCTTCGACTGGTTCGTTTTTATGTGGCCTTGGATTCGACCTTGTCATCAACCAACAATCTGGCATGAGCCGTGGGCTTCGCTACCTCTTTGACAGAAACCGCTATCATGTTTTGGTGCGTCTTATATGGTGCCTTTTATGACATCATGTTTACTGGTGGTGCTTTGCAGGACACCATGACGAACGGATATTCACCACATGTCACGACAGTCATCATTCTCGCGGTATCCTTGGGTGTAACGTATGTTGCGTTCTACCCCGCAGCAAACGGATTCAACGATTTTTTTTCCTTCTTCAGTCCTGCTTTCGCCTTTGCGCAGTGGAAAGTCTTCTCACGTCCCTTTAGTGGGGACAAGCACGACACCTTCAGCGGATCTGTTTGGGAGTCAGAAGAAGTTCCTCAAGACGACTCGGAGGAATCAACGTCAACGTCAGTTCCGCAGCGATCCGTGGATATGCATGTTACGCCGACGACTGAGAAGGCTTAAGTCATTATTACCTGATAATACCAAGGCCTAGGGCCGATTAAGTTGACACGTTCTCATCTTTCCTTTTTACTGGCATCAGCAACACAATCGGACTTGATTAGACTTAGTTTTATATTGGCATGACGGCCGCATCACGACGCGATTACGCGCCAAGCTTTCGATTTCTTATAGAGCCGTTATAATATCCCGACGCTACCGCATTGACAGGCTATCGTGCTTTCTCTATCTGACATAGACATACCCCGTGTGTAGAAATCTGATGCATGATACTACGTGCAGCGGACAAAGAGCGGAAGGCGGTGGACAAGCCGCGAACTGAGGGAGGTAGCGCGGGTGGGGGCCAAATGAGGCAATTCACATGTTAAATCCGCGTCTCGTTCTCTGGGCCGGATTTGGCAGGCAGAGACATCAAATCATGAGGGGTTATGAATGTTGGAGGGTACTCGGATCAGTGTGACTCCTCGGATCCCTAGCGTCTCCATCTTCCCCTCCTGCCATTCCCTTGCCATACATATCCTGAGCCATGTCACGAAACGGCGAAAAGAAGCCAGTCGGATTTGCGATCCACATCACTGCTGGTGGAATCGCTGGCGCGATGGAATCGGTGCGTACTCCAGATTTCAGCGGCGCCGAACGGTCAGTCCTCACACCGCCGCTGTTCGCCAGTTGTGCTGCCAACCACTCGACACCATCAAGGTGCGGATGCAACTCTCCAGGACAGGCGGCGTACCCGGGGTATGTGTCCAACCCGTTCTGAACGCAGGCCATACACTGAGAATAGCGTGCGACGCGGTAGACGAAGCCGCGCGGTGTCATCGCGACTGGCATCCGAATTGTGCAACGCGAAACTCCCCTTGCACTATACAAAGGGCTCGGCGCGGTCTTGTCGGGTATCGTCCCTAAAATGGCCATCCGCTTCGCGAGCTTCGAGACGTACAAGGGCTGGTTGGCGGATAAAGTGACTGGAAAGACGAGCGTTGGCAATATTTTTATCGGTACGTTTCTCGCCGTTGACAGCGCCGAGCACAGTCTCATTGACATGGTCGCTGTTCGCTTCGATCAGCCGGGCTTGCTGCGGGTACGACGGAGGCAATAGCCGTCGTCTGCCCCATGGAAGTGGTCAAGATCAGGCTGCAGGCCCAACAACACTCGCTAGTCGATCCGCTTGAGACGCCACGATACCGTAATGCAGCGCATGCTGCTTACACAATCATCCGCGAGGAAGGACCCTCGACACTTTATAGAGGTGTCTCGCTTACCGCCCTACGCCAAGCTACTAATCAGGGTAAGCATTCACTTGGAGAATCGTGTGTTTGGCCAAATCTGAGCTATGACGGAATCGTCAGGCGCAAACTTCACGGCATACCAAGAACTGAAGAAACTAGCGCATCGATACCAGCCTGATCTCGTTGAACTTCCGTCGTACCAGCACATGATAATCGGACTGATATCTGGGGCCATGGGCCCGTTCTCCAATGCCCCTATCGACACTATCAAAACACGTGAGTTCTGAGGGACGACATCAGGTCACTGACTGACTTTTTGGGAAAGGACTGCAAAAAACGACATGGGAGCCGCAAGTCACTGCGATCCAGCGAATATCAATCATTGCAAAGGACATGTGGCACAAGGAAGGCGCCGCGTCGTTTTACAGAGGTATCACGCCGCGAGTTCTTCGCGTTGCGCCTGGACAAGCCATCGTTTTCGCTGTGTATGAAAGGGTGAAGACGATGATCGAGAAGATCAGTGTGTCACCTTCAGGTGATCATTATACCGAATGAAGTGAGATGTGGGCCGGGGTTCTCTATATAGCGTAGTGGAGTGCTTGCTAGATTGTTTGGATAATTGATGCTTTTCCCTACTTGGAATCCAAGGAGCGCGCGCAACGCCAGTGATCGTCTGGCCAAGTTGCCAGACCCTCGGGCAAGACGATGGTGGCTTATAACAAAGTGTGGGAGTGCACACCATCATATGCCATGGGGGCAATTCGGAGCTGAATCAGTTGGGCATGAGGGCCGGGTTTCGTTTACATACGGCGATGCCATCGCACTGTATCCAAAAGCGCCGAGAGACTCCGAGCTTTAGCTTTTGATCCACTTCCACGTTACATATCGGCTACTGATGCGTTTCAGTGGTCCTCTATTTGGTGCGTGTACAAGCAGGCACCAGATCTGCCGCAGCAGCCAGGTAGGTTGCGCTGGAACATCGAATTTCCGGCGCGAAAACAACTTGTGATCCTGACGGATGTATCAGCTGTTTCACTTGCCGGCGCTGCACAGACAGCAAAGTTTGATGGGATCATAGTGGGAATGGAGAATGGGCTAATCATCTATTCTTGAATGGAAGGCCACCGACAGCCTGTGACGGTGTGACGGTGTGACCGATGCTGAGATATGGAATTCCCACGGGCGATAAACATCGGTACACAGAGGGGAGGGAGGTGAGGCAAGGCTGAAAGAAGTCGACCGTTCTCTCTTTCTTTCATCCGGCGCGTTTGCTCAAACATTTCTTCCCTTGACGCGTCTCAGTCCGTGCGCGATGGCATCTTGGAGTCCTCAGCCTGCGGGATTGCAGGAAATTCTTCAGACGATACGCGATTCCACCGACACCCAAAACAAAGTTCAGAGGACCATCACTCATGTACGAGCAGGCCCCTTCTCTATCCCGATCTTGTCGTGCTCACCTTGATTTACATAGAAACTCAATAGCTTCGCGCGCGTACCAGACTACATAGCATATCTGGCCCATATCTTGGCTGTCTTGCCACAAGAGGAGGACCAGATCCGGACAATTGCTGGTTACCTCCTCAAGAATAATGCCTACCTGATTCTCAAGGCTTCCCCTGATGTGGCAGAGTACACAAAAGTCGCTGTGCTTTCTGCTTTCAGTGATCCTTCTGCCTTGGTCCGGACCGCTGCCGGCCAAGACATCGTGGCATTCCTAGGGGTCTTGGAACCCAAAAATTGGCCCGATTGTCTCGAGCAACTCGTTGCTATGCTAGATGATCCGAATCGTCAAGAGGTGAGTCCTCAAGTACTTGAAAGGCGTGCCACCTATGTCCGCACTGTAATCCTGCGAAAGGTATCATAGCGTGATGCTATTGCCAAGTGCAATAGGCGCTGCGTCGTTTGCTCGGGGCAGTATAGCGTCCCATTGGGCAGATTGCCGGCATTGTATAGTCTGCCGAGAGTGTCATGACATGCCTCTTGGTGGTGCTTCAGTTGCGAGTTTCATCCTCGAAGTCGTTGCAGGGCCTCTCGATTCGCTGCCGTCCTTCCACTGCCTTTAGATATCGTCGAAATCACGTACTGAACTCTCGAGCCCAGGCTGCTTTCAGTGTTTTTGAAAAAGCTTGCGAAGACTTCCCGCGGAAACTGGACATTGAGATCAATGGAACCCGCCCCCTTGACTTCATGATTCCAAAATTCCTCATGCTATCAGAGCACCCATCACCTAAAATGCGCTCCCACGCCGTTGCTTGCTTATCATATTTCGTGCCGATCAACTCGCAGTCGCTTTTTGCGCACATCGACACATTCATCGCATGTTTGTTCAAGCGCGCATCGGACGAAGACCCTTCAGTCCGTCGCCATGTGTGCCAAGCTCTCGTACTACTCCTTGCTGCTCGACCTGAAAAGCTTATGCCGGAGATGGCGAACGTTGCAGAGTATATGTTGTACTCGACAAAGGACAAAAACGAGAGCGTCGCATTGGAGGCTTGTGAATTCTGGTTGACTTTTGCCGAGGACCCCGATCTTGCACCGTACTTGCATCCTCTCCTTGGCCGTGTAGCTCCTGTGCTCCTCGATTGCATGGTTTATGGCGAAGATGATCTACTTTGGCTCGAGGGGGACACTGAAGACACCACCGTCCCCGACAAGGAGACCGACATAAAACCACGCCATTATGGCTCCAAGTCCCATGGGCTGGAGCGCGAGGGGGCGGTAGAGACTGCCGAAGATTCGGCCAAGCGCGGTGCGTACGGCCAGGAAACGTTAGACGACGATGAGGATGACTATGACCTGGACGACGACGACTTTGCTGATGAAATGTCCACGGAATGGAATCTCCGGAAATGTGCCGCTGCTGCCTTGGATGTATTGGCTGTCAGGTTCGGTGCTGACCTGATGAACGTCCTCCTTGCCCCCTTGAAAGACAAGCTATGGAGTGCAGAATGGCTACAAAGGGAGAGTGCGATATTAGCATTGGGTGCCATGGCTGAAGGTGAGCTTAGCTTAATGCTCGCGACCGGTCCAATGCTAAAAAGATAATGAGGTTGTATTGATTTCATCGAGGAACACTTGAAGGTCCTCATTCCTTACTTGCTCAATACACTGAATGATCCCAAGGCGCGTTACGCGATACATAGACACGATTCATCCCTGATGTTCAGTCTCCGTAGCCCCTTGTTCGTTCAATTACCTGTTGGACGCTGGGCCGTTATGCAAGTTGGTGCACACAGCCAATATCGGAAGAACACAAGAGTCAATACTTCATCCCCACAATGGAAGGTGTACGTGTGCGACATATGGATTATTCTTCGTTAGTTCATGCCTTGACTAGCTTCTTCGGATGGTTTTGGACGACAACAAACGGGTGCAAGAGGCTGGTTGCAGTGCATTTGCGACGCTTGAAGAGGACGCCGGCGCGGAACTTTCCCCCTACCTCGAGCCAGTCCTGCGTAACCTGGTTTTCGCATTCCAGAAGTACCAACACAAGAACATGCTTATTTTGTACGACGCAATCGGCACCCTCGCAGACGCTGTGGGGCGTGCATTGTCAAATCCCCAATTTGTTGAGATATTGATGCCCCCACTCACCGGCCGATGGAATAAACTACAAGACGATGACGACGATCTGATCCCCTTGCTCGAGGTAATACCTCCATAATTGGATGCAGCTGACACTTACACACGTTCCGCAGTGTCTTTCCTCAGTTGCAATCGCTATGGGAGCTGGGTTCACGCCATACGCACCTCTCGTTTTCCAGCGGTGTGTCAATATCGTCCACCAATCACTACTTCATTACCAAGCGTACCAGCAAAATCCGGATTTGGATGAGCCTGACAAGTCTTTCCTTGTCGTATCGCTGGATCTCCTATCAGGTCTAGCGCAGGGTTTGGGTGCTACTCTGGAGCCCATCATCTCACATACGCAACCCAGTCTTCTCACGCTGCTTACTGTTTGCCTGAAGCACCCACAAGCATCTGTGCGTCAGTCGGCCTATGCACTTGTTGGCGATTTGGCGATGGGATGTTTCACCCTCTTACGGCCCCACCTCCCTGCGATTATGGTGGAGCTCATCCAACAGCTCGATCCTGAGCCAAAGGTAGAATTCGTCAGTGCTTGCAACAACGCCGCGTGGTCTGTTGGTGAAGTTGCACTACGATATGGACGAGGTAAGGTTTTCAGGGTGTCGCCTGTGGATCTCTCATTCATTTTCCCGCGTCTGTAGATGATCCTGAGTTCCAACAATGGGTCAACCCCTTGATCGCCCGTCTAATTCCAATTTTGCTACATCCAAAGGCACCCCGCAGTCTCCACGAAAATGCTGCTGTATCGATCGGCCGGATTGGTCTCATGCATCCGGTTCTTGTTGCACCTCATCTGCCAGAGTTCGCTCAAGCATGGTGCCAGGCATTGTACGAGATCCGTGATAACGAAGAGAAGGATTCCGCTTTCCGTGGTCTTTGCACACTTGTGCAGACCAACCCTGCTGGTATCGCCAAGGTCAGTTAATCTAGGGGCACCTTACCTTGTTGTCAAAGGCTGACCAATCACGCCTGTAGAGTTTGTTGTGGTTCTGTAATGCCATCGTCCGGTGGAATAACCCCTCCCCGGAGCTCAACGCAATGTTCCAACAAATCTTGACAGGGTTCCGGAACCATGACGTCGCTGGCTGGCAAGCTCAAGTGGCTGTCTTTCCCCCGGCCATCCAAGACAGACTCGCGACGCGATATGGGGTGTAATCGGGTCGTCATTGCAAAAATTCCCCGATCATATCTTCACAATCTTATCCAACGACCCACGTGCACCATCCAATGTACCCCCCCACGACCCGAACGACCCCCAGTGTACTCGTCCCTTGTTGCCACCTATGTCTTCTACCATTTTGTGTCGACCATCGATTGGATCTGTTGTCTGCCTCTTCCCTTTTTTTTTACTCTTTTTTACGTAGTAGTAACAGTAGCACTTTTTCAGCCGTTCAGTTCCGGTCCGTGCGTTGTCTCGACCCCATCTGTAGTTACAAGTAGTTAGTCAGTCGTAGTTACCAACCGGTTACCGAACGCCTAGTTAGTTCGAAACGTACGTATATAAATACCTCCTCTCTCTCATCCGACTCTACACCACCTCTTGATGTGTCTTGTATATCTCGCTCCCTTGTTCGCTCCTTTTTTCTTTTGATTGACATACATACTGGTAGAAAGTTACCTTCCTTTTTTCATTTTCTCCCGCCAACAACACGCACATTTTGTAGTAGATAGCAGTAGATACATTTTTTTCGAGCAACGCACCGACACTTGGATATTCACCCTACGACGGCTTCTATACCCCCGACGGATCGATTGACTCGAGCGGGTTGTAGCGTAGCGAGCTCGAGACAAGGTTATTTATTATCTCGTCGTCGACATTGTTTATTCAATCCTTGTACGACCGATGCCTAGCATAGGGTAAAAAGTCACAAGGGGTTCTCAAACTCAATCGAAAAACGAATATGATATATTTAAAAAAAAACGACGAAGCGCAAAGGATCGGTTTTTTTTTTCGTTTCCCCCCCCTCCCCTCGCGCGCGCTACCATCACGCCGCTCTAGAACCGCCTCCGTGAGCCGTACGACCGACCCCCAAAGTCCATCCCAAGCCCGCCAAACGTTCCCGCGGATGAGAAATTGGGGTGTTGACTGCGGAGCGTGTACGCCTTGTAGCCATACGCAGCGCCGGCGGCCACGCCGACGAGAAAGAGGAGTTTGAGGAAAAAGGCGAGCCAGGAGGAAGATTGGTGGTCGCCTCCGGTGCGACGGCTGCCAAAGAGGCCGCCGCCGGTCGAGAGTTTGTTGAGTGGTGCGTCTTTGGAGGACAGCACGGCGGAGTAGGTGGTGATCGAGATCACGCTGAGGTGGGAGAGTGAGTGAGGGGACGAAAAGTCCGTGATGACTACTCACTCGTGTGCGTCGAACACTTGACCTGTCAGTGCAGACACACCCAAGAAGGGTGCTGAAGGCAGACTGATCCCGTCGACGCGGAAACAGTCGGACCATTCGTCCCCTGTAAGATAGCATGAGTCGATCAATACTCCACGACACATGGACCCCATGTACGTACAGGCTCTGTAATGAACTTTGACCTAGCGTCGAGTGAGTCCAGCCGTGCGTGCGATCGATGTACTCGTGACTTACGTCGAGGTACGAGTCTTTCACATATGTAATTTTCAACTTGGTAACCGCGTTCGTGCGTCGGACCATCGCCTGCCCGTCCATTCGAAATGATCAGGATCGGGTGCCCGAGAAATGACAAAAAGAAACACGTACCGAGCACGAGCCAATACTGTTCGCATCGCCATCATGTCCATGATCATAGGCCGTCTTTCCATCGCCAAGCATGCCCACGATACGAGGGAACCCGAATGGATGTCGTGAATTGGCATAACTGGTGTGGTCGAGTGTCAACAACAAAGTCAAATGCGGTTGCGACTAGATCAGCGCTCACGTGTCTATAAACAGACCAAGGCCCTCGAACATGTCTGCAGAAGCGGGTAGAGAAGACATAAAATGGGTGCGAGGCCAATTTTGTAAAGATACGCGCAGACGGACCTTTGTTTCCAAACACGGGCCCGGGTTGTGCCCGATCAGCCGTGAGCCAAATCGCCATCCCGTCGCCATATAGATGGCTAGATACACCGGAGATCTGCGCGCATGGATAAGTCGATATGGGGCACCGGCAAGGGAAAAGGGAACGCGAACCTTGAATTCGATCTCAATGACAAAGTTAGTCGGGCTCAACGGGAGGCGGGACCACAGCCATCCCTAAGTGATATTATCGGCAATCCGTCAGTCCACTCCTCTGGTAACGCAAGGCGCCGGTGCATACCATTTGAGACGGAGCAGCTCTCGTAAGACGAATATGTTTATTGGTGTTCTATCGTGGTAAATGATAGAAGCAGCCATGTCGTCAGTATCGTTTCTCCCCACATAGAAGCCCACGACCACGTACGACGTAAGCGTCCGCGCCAAAGTCCCACCACCTATAGATTGGGCAAAAGGATTTAATGTGCAATCCTGCCCGAACCTCTCACCACGTGCACACGTACCGGTTTTGTAGGTCTTCATCAATGTACGGCGGATGTACCGAGTGTGTGCGTAATTGGACGGTCTGCAAAGGGTACGGCACATGAGCGTACGTTCGAAATGCTCCTTCCGTGTGCATGCCGGGAAAACGGAACCTAGAGAGCTCACCCGCTCGATGGTCCTGTTCGCCACCTTGGTGTCCGCAGCAGCATACGCACAGGGAAACGTGCTCAGAAGAGAGAGAAAAAGATAAAGTGCGGCGAGGCACCGCGTCTCCGACAGCATGATGGAGTGACTAGCAGTACTGGTTCTTTTTGTTTTAAGATCGTGACTTGGTTGAAAGAGCGTTGTTGATGGTCCAGAAAAGTCGGGGCCGCACAGGCGGACGGGTTGAGAGTCCTGGACGATGATGGGTTGGCCGAGTGTAGCTGTCGGAAAGAGTCGAGTGGGGTCGGTTTCCCACACACGTTGCACAAGAAAACCACCCTCATACTATTCAGTCATGTAGAGTTAGAATGGCTCGCCCAGTAACTAATCGACATCTTTCAACAGGTCAAGTCCGCGTGGTAGCGGCGTTGATCATTATAGCAACAGCAGGATCTGGTGTTCGGCAAAACTGTAACATGTCGTATGTCCAAAACTATACTCATGCCGGTAGTTCAAACTTCTGCCCTTGCAGTACTCTGCACCGCCGAGAACACGCACACGGAGATGACAGGACATGAGTACAGATCGAGAGAGGCCAACGAGAGACGCACTTTGTGACATAAACGTAAAAGAAGTCGAGGTATAGCCCCGTCTGCACAAGTCCAGCTACCACGGCTATGGGATCTACCACGTCTTCCGCAAAGTATCTGCAACGCCAAAGACGCATGGCATTGAGCACCACTTTCACGTGCCCACACGACGTCACGCACCTATATATCCAGTTGGGAATATACAATGCCCTGTAAATGCCCAGCGCGGCAAGATAATGCGTCGTAATCGTCTCCGCCTCGCCTGTCCGCTGGAGCATAAACAGCTGCGGGAAGATAGCGACCGACTCGAGATATATGGAAAAGGCCCACAGTATCTCCGACGAGGTGAAGCCGTAATTGAATATGAGGGCAAGGAAAAGACAGGGTCCAAGCAGGTACTCGATCTTGAACGTGTCAATGGATGGGTCGTGGGTGGGCCTGCAACACGGTGTGTATGTCGTCAACGCGTGTCACATAGGAAGACATGGATGACTAACCGGAAGCGGAACTTCATGAGATAGAGGATGTAACAGCTGCTAGCGATGAAGAAGATCTTCATGACAAAGTTGTATAGCGAGATCCAGCGGAGGAAGAGGTCAATGTAGCGTGTGAGGAAGACGAGCACATAGAGTGCCTGCGTCTTGAACGAAATGCCTGGGTATGCGACTCGGTCAGTGCCTGTCCGCGCGCGGGGGCACGCGGAGAGACGTACCGCGGCACGACCTGGTTGTGTGCACCTTGTGCACAAGGATGAATATGGAGGCCAGGTGGGCCAAATCCCCTGTCAATGCAGGTTAGCAGGTTAGCAGGGTCACTGGGCGTGCACGGACCAAACAACCGGAAAATGTTCATGGCTGAGCGTGTTCTCCGGCGACAGAAAATGTTTCGTGCAGAAAGTGGCTGGTCTGCGACGAAAACGACGTGTCTGCCCATTCAAATCAGGAACTGATGATGTAATGCTCTCCCACGCTTCCTCTCCCTCCTCCATGGTGAGTCCAACCAGTCCGACGCTGCCTGCGACGATGTTCTAGTAAAAGGGTCGATCCCCCGACGGTCCTCTGTGCCCACGCCGCCCACGAACCCGCTCAAAGTGTCTGATGCCCGATCCACAGTCAAGATCACGCTGTGGCGTTGTTAAGGCCAGACCGACATGCACGACTCTCAGATGACTAGCGTGGCTTCGAGCACAAGAGCCCGCTGGCAAAGGCAGAGCCATCATTTTTACGAGTTCACTAGCCGAGCCCGCGCAGACCAGATACCCTCTGCCGCGGGCGGTCACTAGACGTGGTTTCTTTTACAAACGCTACAATGTGCTGTCCAGAACGGATGGCAGCGCGCGCCAATAGCGTCCACGCAAGAGAACACTGCGTTCTGGGCGCGTGGTTGCGTGCGTACATATGCAGGGGCGTGGGTGGCACTGAATTGGGCTCTTTGGCCGAGGATATGAGATCACATTGGCTGTCTCGTGCAGCTCTGAGCTTTTCAACTCTTCTCGTCGTGCATGTATGCGATGCTGACTCGTTTTCATTTGGCAGATGTCTAGTACGCTTTTTCAATTCGCGTGTTGGACTTACCTCCCAGACTTTGCAACTCGCCAAGTGCTCTCTGTGATCCACCAGCTTTCGCAGAGAGCATCCAAGATACCTCCCCCGCCTCCGCGATCGTCCGCATATATTCGCCACTACCGATACACCTATGCCGCCGTTGTGCTCTGTTATCTGACATACAATTTCATTGATGCCTCAAGTGGACTTCCGAAGAGTTTTTATGAACTCCTTGGGGTCAACCCACGTTCAGACGAGGGTGCACTCAAGGCTGCCTTTAGAGCGTTCGCGAGGAAGAATCATCCAGATCGAGTTGGCCCGGGAGGAGAGTCGCTTTTCATTGATGTACGGGATGCATTTGAGGCACTTAAAGACCCAGTTGTTCGGTTTGCCTATGATAGGTGAGTGGTGTGCTATGAGGCCATGTTGGTGTATTGTGTGAACTGAAAGCTGTTGTTGTATTCAAAGGTTTGGACCGGATGTGTTGCGTTGGCAGGACTGCACAACGATGAAGGACTACCTGAGACGGGGTCTGCTGAATTCGTTGCCACGCCATATCGTGACTGGCATAGCACTTTTTTTGTTCTCTGTGGTGGGCAAGCAGAGCCCGGTTGCAGCTGTGTGTATCTGCTCATTCAAAGATGGATTGGACCGATCTGATAGTGGTATACAGTGGCGGTATCTGCTGTTCATAGGGATGTTCGCACTTGAGTTGTATCTGATCGTCGCTCCCTCGTCAGCACCATCCGGAGTTTCTGTGTACACCTTCGTTGACAGGGTACCACCGCAGTGGACGCTATTCGAGCGTGTGTTTCCACAGCGTGTGGCATATCAGCACATTCTGTTTCTGCACCAGGTGTTTCTGTTGATGTCGGTTGCAGTGTCGAGGGTGGCGCCTGTTTTGTTTGCTGGCATGATGCAGGTCGATGGGGAGATAGAGGGGGGAGTCGTGAGAGCAATGGGAGGAAGAATCGAGGAGCTGACCAAGGGCGTCGAGAGAGAATGTGAGTGCGGGTGTGCTTGCCAGGCCGATCCTCCACTGACGGCTGGCAGTATGCGTGATGCTGAACACCGAGTTGCATGCTATTCACGGCGAGGGCGGGCCGAGTGTGTCTCCCGCACAGATGGCGAGTCCGCCGAGTGGGGTGGACGAGTTCCGGATGGAGGTGTTGATGCGGGAGATGGAGGACATGGTGGTCGAGAGAAGGCTGAAGAGCGAGGTGGGTCCGATGCGGAGTGCATGGGACAGGGCAGTCGCAAGACTACATCGTGCACGGTCCATGTCTTTGTAAGCACACGTCATCATGACAAATTCACGTCAGCATGCGGATGCCTTGAGGAGTCGAATCCCGTTGCTGATTGGCTGCTCAGTCGCCGTGATTCCATCTTATCTCTGATCGATCGATCCTCCAAGATCCGCGCTTCTCGATATAGATATATGCAACACGTGCCCTGGGGTGTATTTGACAGTATTTCAGTTCCTCTGCCTTGCTCTGCTGCCACCATGTCTCACCTGGAAGCCGAGTCTTCCACGACTCGCACGAGAGTGAGGCTCACAAAGGAGGGCACTGCTTTCTTGTCAAGCACGTATCTTCCCCTCTCTCCCTGCCACCCTGCTCATCTAGTGTTCATATCAGATTACGTCCGCACAGTCAATCCCTATCCACTCAAAACTGAAAAACTGGCCATTCTTGCCAGTCTCCGCGCCATCCCCGGAAACGAGGCATTCACCATCGAGAAGCTCGCCAGCTGGTTCGCGCGCCATCGCAAACCATCACGTGCGCGTCTTGCCAGCTACACCTCCCCCAACTCACTTTCCCGCATTTACAGGCGACCTACATGCCGTCCCGCTCGACGATGAGACTATTCGTGAGTCCATTCACGCGCATGCATCCACGCCACTCATCAGGACGCCTTTGTTGACAGTCTTTCCCAAGCTTACCTCAGTACACCTCCAGCAGCTCCGGGTGCTATACAAAAAACTAGCCGACCCCTCAGATGGCATCATCGCATTTTGGGCAAATCGCATTCATGCAGATAGAGCAGAAGTAGTTGCTTGGATCCAGTACCAGCAAGAAAAGGCAAAAGAAAATGATGTTGCCGCGACCCCCGAATCACCTGATATACCGTTACGTGAACTCGCGGGGGACTCGGTTAGTGACAGCACGAGCGTCTCTCCCACAACATCCGAGCTCCCCCGTCCCCACTTGCCAACTCCGGCGCTGTCACTTTCTCCGTCAATATCTCCCCGAACGAGGATGCCGTCACTGCCGCCCATAGCCGTCAAGGTCGAGGACACCCGACAGTGTTTATCGTCCGTGTCGTCATCAAACATTCCTTCGTTGCAGCCGAGATCCGCGGCGTCCTATATGCACTCGAATGAGCCCCGCTCGGCCGCGCTGGAGGGATCACCACCGTTGCCAACACTCCAACAAATGGTACGTCGAATCAATCCGAGGTTCCGATGTCTCCCTGAATAACGGATCTTCAGCCGGTGCAACGGGTAAAACCACCCCGTGTTGCGATATCCGTTCCCAACACCTTGTTACGCGCCGGCGAGAAAGCATCCTGGCGAGATTCGAACACGATGTTGGCAGCAACGATCAGAGACAGCCTTCGACTCGATGCAACTCTCAGCGTGCAACCACCCAGGACGGTGAACGAATTCGCAGAAAAGTTTCAAGAAGTCGAGAATATGATCAACGCGTTTATGACAAAGCATGACAATGGTCAGCTTCTACGGCTGGGTTGGGATTCGAGTGAGCCGCTTCTTTATTGGTTCCAGAGGCAGCGCGATGCTGATGCTTTCTCAGGCTTCCGCAAAGCCGCATCGTGATTGTTTCCACAACACACGCTGTCCGAATGCTCGATCATACTGTACTGTATTTCTATATGTTCATAAATGTTCCCATGAATATACATAATACAAGTATAATGATATGAACAAGGTTGCCATCACGAAACCGGATGTGGACAATAATGGAACGGAAGCAGAAATGGATATGTCCACTCTTGACGTCGACAGCCGACGACCTCCTTCGTCCCCAACCACCATGGCAGACAGCAACGTCGCCGTTCCCCCCTACTCCGCCCATCTTTCTAAACAGCCCGACATTCCACTCGCAGCCTCCCCCACTCCCTCTACCCCCCTCCGCATCCTCTCAGAATACCACAGAGGCTCCATATCCACTACCCGGACATCTTTGACGGAGTCTAGCATTCAAGACGTCGACGAGGCTCTCATTCCACTGCCGAGAGTCATATCCCGCCCAAGAGCAAGCTACAAGCTTGCCGACTTCATCATACAAAGGACCTTGGGTACCGGAAGCTTTGGGCGAGTACATCTAGGTCAGTTCTTTGTTCTAATGTGAAAAGAGTTTCGGTTTCGGTTTCGTTTGTTTCATCCGCTGCTTCCTGTCGTTCAACTTGTTCTCTATTCCCACTTTCTCACCACTATTCTTCTTACCGTTGCAGTGCGAAGCAAGCATAACCTTCGTTTTTATGCAATAAAAGTCTTGAGCAAAGACAAGATTGTGAAGACAAAGCAAGTCGAACATACTAACAACGAAAAAACGATTCTAGAGGCTATCCAGCATCCCTTCATCATCAACCTCTGGGGTGCGTTTCAAGACGACTCCAATCTGTACATGGTCATGGACTATGTACCTGGAGGGGAACTGTTTACCCTCCTGAGGAGGTCGAATGTCCGTCCCCCTTTGTTTTCTCTTTCTTGTTGGTTGACACGGGTTCGTCAGAGATTTCCTGATCCAGTCGCGAAATTTTACGCGGCAGAAGTGGCCCTCGCCCTCAATCACTTACATTCCCTTGATATCGTCTACCGTGACCTCAAACCTGAGAATATCTTGCTCAACCATGACGGTCATATCAAAATAGCCGATTTCGGCTTCTCAAAGCGTTGTTCTTCCGTGACGTGGACGTTGTGCGGAACGCCTGATTACCTTGCTCCCGAAGTATGTTCTCTCTGTAGTGGTTCGATTGCATAGTGACTTGGCATGAATCTAGATTATCGGGCAGCAAAGATATAATAAGAGTGTAGATTGGTACGCCCTTGGTGTGCTCATTTTTGAAATGCTCTCCGGTCTCCCTCCATACCACCATCCGGACCAGAATACTGTGTCCTTGTACGAGAAAATCTCGCGCGGACCGACGTTCATACGGTGGCCCCCTTTCCAGGTCAACGCCACTGACCTCATTCTCAAGCTTATGGAGGGCGATCCATCACGACGGTACGGCAACTTGCGGCACGGTGCAGGGGATGTATTTGCCCACCCCTGGTTCTCCGAAGTCGATTGGGACAAGCTGAAGAATAGGGAGATTTCTGCACCATACTTGCCCAAGATCAGCGGGGACGGCGATGCGAGCGCGTGAGTACCGTCGAATTAACGTGTGTGTCATTGATTCTAAATCTCTTGCGTAGATTCGAAAAATATCCAGAGGACAATGCATCGGCGAGGTATGGTCGACCTGCACCGGATCCCTGGGGAAGTTGTTTCCCCAACTTTGAATATACATCTGTGCATGGCACTTCTTGATTTCTGTCGAATTGTTCTAATCGTTGTTGCTCTTTTCGGGCTTGGCATACGTATGTGCTCTAGTGACACTCTCATACCCGCAACCCCCCCTGTTGATATTACGGTCATCATGAATACGTTGTTGTAAGCTTTGCATCTTGGAGCCGAGTTTTCTTTTTTGTTGTCCTTCTCTTATTTAGTTGTCCTGTTGTTGTTTTTCTGTCCTGTGCATCGCATACTACAAGTTCGCAGGCACTGCCAAGGCCGTTCGATAGGACGGCTGTTTGTCCGGGACAAACAAGGAACATCATGTCGCAAAAATATGGGCGAGGGAGACAGCGCCGCACGCGGTTCACCCACAACGACGGACACCGTCCAGGGGCTTCACATCTCTCTGCGACATTTGACGACGACGACGGCCACATTCGCTGCTCGTCTTGAAATCCTGCAAAACCGTCACGGATCCGTAGAGATCGCCTTTTTCTTTCGACTCGGAGGAGCTTGGCTGCGTATCACCCTTTTTTTTTCGCTCGTCTCTCCCGAGGACCGGCCATTCGGGCGTGTGTGTTGGAGAGAAGGACTTGGAAGGAAAAGGACGTTGCCGGGGTGTGGGTTATCCTGGGTTTTTTTGTGTCGTGGTGGTGACGTTGATTGGAGGGATCGTGCGGTATGGTGAAGAAGCACACCAAGGCTGCACGCACCGCCGTGGGTGAGGCCCAGTCCTGCGATGTCAACGTGTCCGAAGAGCAGGTTACGCGCGAGCGTACGCGGATGCTCGTCGAGAGGCAGGCCGAGCTGGATAGCGTGTTGGATACACATGACGACATGGTACGTGTCATACCTTATGACTGGCTGGGGTATTCAATTTTGCGGTGCGTGAACGCAGGTCCGCGAGGTGTTTCATCTTGAACAGTTTGTGACGTTGCTCGAGTACGATCCCAAGGTAGGCTCCT